>AWOL01S0279084.1:0-10141 GCA_000715115.1 Nicotiana otophora
TAAAGACTTGAACAAAGCGTGCCCTAAGGATTCCTTTATTTTGCCTAGCATCAATCGTATGATCGATGCCATGGCCGGCCGCGAGACTCTCAGTTTTCTCGATGCCTACTCTGGGTACAACCAGATACAAATGAACCCGGAGGATCAAGAAAAAACCTCGTTTGTCACTAAGTATATCACCTATTGTTATACCATAATGCCTTTCGGTCTAAAAAATGCTGGTGCAACTTATCAACGCCTAGTAAATCGAATGTTCGGAAAACAAATAGGAAAATCAATGGAAGTTTATATTGATGGCATATTAGTTAAGTCCCTGCGACCAGAGGACCATTTAAAACATTTATAGGAAACTTTCGACGTGCTAAAGAAGTACAATATGAAGCTCAACCCCGAAAAATATGCATTCGGGGTTGGTTCGGGCAAGTTTCTTGGTTTCATGGTATACACTCGATGAATCGAAATCAACTCCAATAAAATCAAAGTTATCGAGGACATCACGGTAGTAGATAATGTGAAGGTCGTGCAAAGGTTAACAGGGAGAATAGCCGCCTTGGGACGATTTATTTCGAGATCCTCAGATATGAGCCACCGATTTTTCTCACTGCTTAAGAAGAAAAACAACTTTGCATGGACTCTGGAATGCCAACATGCTTTGGAAGAACTAAAATGGTATTTATCGAGCCCGCCTCTACTTCATCCCCGAAAGTGGACGAACAGCTTTACTTGTACCTAGCTGTCTCGGAGATAGCAGTAAGTAGAGTCCTGGTTCGGGAAGAACGAGGAACGTAATTCCCTATTTATTATGTCAGTCGGACCTTAGGCGAGGCCGAAACTAGATATTCACACTTAGAAAAATTAGCGCTTGCTTTAATAAGCGCCTCTAGAAAATTAAAAACATATTTCCAATCTCACCCGATACATGTTGTAACAACTTATCCTCTTCGAAACATTTTGTGCAAACCCGAGCTTTCGGGTCGATTGGCCAAATGGGCCATAGAAATCGGCGGGTACGATATCGAGTATCGACCCCGAACCGCTATCAAGTCTCAAATCTTGGCAGATTTCGTGGCTGACCTTTCGCCAACCCTCGTGCCCGAAATTGAAATAAAGCTACTTAAAAAATTGGGAACCTCTTCGGGAATCTCGACCCTCTTCACGGACGGTGCCTCGAATGCGAAGGGGTCCGGATTAGGCATTGTACTAAAATCACACATACGTAATGTAATTAGACAATCTATCAGAACTACAAAATTGACTAACAATGAGGTCGAGTATGAGGCTATGATTGCAGGTCTCGAACTAGCTAGAAGCTTGGGAGCAGAGATCATAGAAGCTAAGTGTGATTCTCTCCTTGTAGTAAACCAAGTTAGCGGGACTTTTGAAGTCCGAGAAAATCAAATGCAAAGGTACTTAGATAAATTACAGGTGACTCTATCAATTTAAAGAATGAACTTTGCAACATGTACCCCGAGAACAAAACAACGAGGCCGAAGAAGGTTCAACGGTCGAAGATGACGAACTCAACTCGGGGACTGTCATATAATTCATAAAATCGGTGATCGAAGAAGGTCACGCCGAAATAAATTCCATAAGTCTAACATGGGACTGGAAAAACAAATATATAGAGTACTTCAAGAACAGGAAGCTTTCATCATATCCAAAGGAATCTAGAGCTTTGCGCACAAAGGCAGCACGATTCACCCTATCCGAAGACGGAACGCTATTCAAAAGGACTTTCGATGGACCATTGGCAATATGTCTGGGACCAGGAGACACCGATTACATACTACGGGAAATTCATGAGGGCACTTGTGGAAACCATTCAGGTGCCGATTCGCTGGTCCACAAAGTGATCAGAGCAGGGTATTATTGGACCGATATGAGCAAAGATGCGAAGGAGTTCATTCGAAAATGTGACAAATGCCAAAGACATGCGCCCATGATTCATCAATCCGGGGAGCTACTCCATTCGGTCCTATCTCCATGGCCTTTCATGAAATAGGGGATGGACATCGTCGGCCCCCTCCCATCGGCCCCAGGTAAAGCTCAGTTTATTTTGTTTATGACTCATTATTTTTCTAAATGGGTTGAAGCACAGGCTTTCGAGAAGGTCAGAGAAAAAGAAGTGATAAACTTCATTTGGGACCATATCATATGCCGATTCAGGGTGCCAGCCGAGATTGTATGTGATAATGGAAAATAATTCATCGGCAACAAAGTAACTAAATTTCTCGAGGATCACAAGATTAAAAGGATCCTATCAACACTGTACCATCCCAGCGGAAACGGACAAGCTGAATTGACCAACAAAACCATCATCCAAAATCTTAAGAAGAGATTGACCGATGCTAAAGGAAAATGGAGAGAAATACTGATCGAAGTCCTATGGGTATATCGCACAACATCTAAATCCAGTACCGGAGCAATGTCATTCTCGTTGGTCTATGGCGCTGAAGCTTTGATCCCGGTTGAGGTCGAAGAACCTAGCATCAGGTTTCGATATACAACAAAGGAGTCGAATAATGAAACCATGAACACGAGCCTAGAATTATTGGACAAAAGATGAGAGGACGCTCTCGTCTGATTGGCTGCCCAAAAAGAACAGATCGAAAGATACTACAATCGAAGAACCAATCTTCGATATTTTAAAATCGGGGACTTGGTACTAAGGAAAGTCACTCTCAACACCCGAAATCCGAATGAAAGAAAACTGGGTCCGAACTGGGAAGGACTATATCAGGTCCTCTAAATCGTCGGAAAGGGCCCCTACAAGCTCGACGTGATAAATGGCAAACAACTACCGAGCAATTGGAACGTTTCGCACCTAAAACGATATTACTGCTAAGGTACGACCCTTCTATGTTCATTTATATTTTGAAATTAACCATTCCAGGTGTTCGACCAGAAACATGGATGGATTATTCAACCCAAAGCCTTTAGGTCTGAAAGCATGCATTGCATTCTTTTTCCCTTAGACCGGTTTTATCCCAGATGGGTTTTTCGGAAATATTTTTAATGAGGCAACCATTGATCGTGCTAACTTAGAATAGTTCAACAGTATTCGAGGCCTCTTTACAATCAACCTCGAACACTGGGGGGAATTACCCTCAAATATGTTAAGTTTGATGCAAGAAAGTTACTTCATGGCAACAAGGTTTCGATAGGAAAAATTGTAAGGGCCAAATGGTCAAAACGAACCATGCCCGTGTAGTTTGCTCGAGCCCTGGCACAAAACATGAACACATGTATAATGACCTGTAAAGAGAAATTTCTTCTTACCGATATCTCATATCTTGGAAAGATTCTTCTATTTCATGATCTATTATGCAAATAGGCTCAAGGGCCGACCATGACCGGAGTGAAAAATTACCCCATAAATCGGGGACTGCCAACCGAAAAATCAACAAGATCAAACTCCACGTATGCCTAAGGGCTACATTAATTTGAGTTCGAGAAATCATTCTCACTCGACTACGAAGCCCAATGGCTACCTTATTTCGAGTTCGAGCAAGTCCTCACTTGACCACTAAGCCTAAATGTTATTTTTACTTCGAGTTCGTGCAAGCACTCACTCGACTATTAAGCCTAAGGGCTACTCTTACTTCGAGCTCGAGAAAATACCNCCTCACTCGACCATTAAGCCTAAAGGCTATTCTTACTTCGAGTTCGAGCAAGCACTCACTCGACTATTAAGCCTAAGGGCTACTCTTACTTCGAGCTCGAGCAAATACTCGCTCAACCATAAAGCCTACGGGCTACATTATTTCGAATTTGAGCAAACACTCACTCGACTATTAAGCCTAAGGGCTACTCTTACTTCGAATTCGAGCAAACGCTCACTCAACTATAAGGCTAAGGGCTACTTTTAATTCGAGTTCGAGCAAACACTCACTCGACTATTAAGCCTAAAGGCTATTCTTACTTCGAGTTCGAGCAAACAATCACTCGACTATTAAGCCTAAAGGCTATTCTTACTTCGAGCTCGAGCAAGCACTCACTCGACTATTAAGCCTAAGGGCTACTCTTACTTCGAACTCGAGAAAACACTCGCTCGACCATTAAGCCTACGTGCTATATTATTTCGAGTTCGAGCAAACACTCACTCGACTATTAAGCCTAAGGGCTACTCTTACTTCGAGCTCAAGCAAACACTCGCTCGACCATAAAGCCTACGGGCTACATTACTCCGAGTTCGAGCAAACTCTCACTCGGTTATAAAGACTACAAGGTCCGACTTCGATCAAATTTCCTAAAGCTTCAAACTTATGAAAACTTTCATAAGGCATGAATAAAATAAAATTTTCACAAGGCAGAAAATGAAACAAAGACAAGTTGGGAAAGGAATAAATCTTTATATACATAAAAGTATTTACAAGGTCCGATCAGGACCCTACACAAAAAGATCAAAAAGAGAAAAAACACTAAGGTTCCTGATTTTCTCTGGGGGCAGTCTCATCTCCATCGAGCTCCTCCTCGCTCTCAGACCCACTCTTGCTCGCATCATCATCATCATCATCATCGAAAGCTAAGGCTCCAGCATTGGCTTCAAGTTCTTTAGCCTTTACTGTCTCTTCGGTAAGGTCGAAACCTCGAGCATGGATCTCCTCGAGGGTTTCCCTCCAAGATTGGTATTTGGCAAGCTCAGCAATCCAATATGCCCGAGTTTGAGCGGTCTCGGCTACCTTTCTCGCTTGTACTTGAGCAGCTTCGGCATCAGCCCAGTAGACGGCCACAATCGCCTCTGCCTTTTCCTTCTCAGCTTCAGACTTGGCTTTTGCAAGTTCGGAAGCCAACTGAGTCTCGAGCTTCTCTATCCTCTTCGCCTGAATTGAGCTTTTTTCCTTCATGCCTCGAAGCTGACTTTCGACCTATGACAATTTAGATAAAGCAGTTTCTTTTTCTGCAGCGAAGCGGTCCATACCTTCTTTCTAACCCAAGGTCTCCGCCTTTATCATATCGACCTCATCACGGAGCTACCTGATCATCTCAATCTTCTGCTGCAGCTGTGAGATGGAAATGTTAGCTACCATTCTCGAATCGAGCCCATTAGTTTTTAAGATTTTTATTACCTGCTCGGTCAGGTCGGTCTGGTCTTGGTGAGCTTGGCCAATTCAGCTCGGAGGTCCTTGATTTCCTCTTCTCTTTGCCCATAGAGAAGTTTAAGGGCATTCCTCTGCTTCGTGAGCCCTCGAAGGTCGGCCTCATATCGACTCAACTCAGCTCGAGACCGAGAAAATGCTTCCCGATTAAACACTGAGGCCTACGCAAAAACAAAAGAAAAAAAAGAAAAGAAGTTAGAAAAGAAAAACAAACATAAGGGTAATACCAACAAGGGGAATTAAGGCTTACCCGATTCAGAGCTTGCTGCACTTTGTTGAAAAGGCTCGATACCTTACCCGAGTCTTTTCTTGGAACCTCTACGTCGCTTAGGCCGTTAGCATCTTCGACCTCAGTAACCCAGTAAAGTAATCACGGAAGGGATCCTTCCTTCCGTGGTCTCCTTCGATGGAAAGGCTTTTCAAGGTCCGAGCCTCTCGAATTATCTCCTAAAAAAACGAGGGGAGCAGCGGGGAGCCTCCAATTTCTATTGCACCAAGTGAATCACTTGGGGCGTTCTCTCCATCTCGGGGAGCCTCGGGATCATCCCCTGCAGCCGTACCCCCCTTTGGCTCATTATGGTGGGGGATAGCCTCGATCCTCGACGACTCGGGGACTTCGACCATTTCTCTTCCTAAGACTCCCTCATCACGAGATAGAATCTCTGCAGCCTTCACCGATTCAGTGGCCATTGAGGCCTCGGTGCTCATCCTCACTCGGGCTACCATCCCGGAATTATCTTATTCCTCTCCTTCGTCTTCATCCCTTAGACGCCGAACGGAGTCTTCGGTCAGGAGAATGATGTTCTTCCTCGGCTTACGAGCTGTCCTCTTCTTGGGTTCGGAATCCTTTGAGGTCAAGGTTGTTTTCCTCTTTCTGTCCTTCGCCGGTTTTGGTGCCGGGATCGAAGCCTCCCCCTGACCAGATAAGGGCATCATGACAGCATCTTTGCCAAGGCATGTATGAAAGGAAATTAAGTAAGAAATGCTTCAAACAAAATCATTAAAGACGCAAAAAAGGGTCTCACCATGAGTTTTGGACTCCCATCGGCCTTTCGATAGATCGCTCCATGAGCGCTCGGCATACGTAGAGGTCGAAACTAGGTCCTGAACCCAGCTCTTGAGGTTAGGAATTGCACCGGGCATCCAAGCAATCGCTACATCACGAAAAAAGGATATCGATGAGAAAAAACAAAGGAGCAAAACAATTAATAGGAACTAACTAGGGGATTGTACTTACACTTCATGTTCTATTGCTCGGGAAATGACATTTTCTCGACCGGGATTAGGTCGGAAGTCTTCACTCGAACGAACCGACCCATCTAGCCTCGGTCTTTGTCCTCGTTTATGCTCAAGAACAACACTTTGGTAGCCCGGCGTTGGAGCTTTATTAACCCACCTCGATAGAGGTGACGGCTGTACAACCTAATAAGGTGATCGAGGGTGAAAGGCATCCCCTCGACTTTGTTCACGAATAAGCGAATCAGAATAATGATTCGCCAAAAAGAAGGATAGATTTAGCCTAAGGTTATTTGGTATTGGCAGCAAAAATCGATGACAACGAGGTCGAGGGGGGCCAACGTGAAAGGGTAAGTGTAAACACACCTTTCACATAAGTAGTAATATCTTCTTCGGGAGCCGGGATTATCATTTCTTTGTTTATCCAGTGGCAATCTATCCTTACATGTTTAAGGTGTCCCTCAATTATCGAGCACATATACCTCGATATCGGCTCGTATCGACCGGGGATCGGCGAGGCTTTGTCGGTCTTAAAATCGGAAGTGAGGATGCACCCCCCGGGAACATATTCCTCAGGTCGTGGCTCCACTAGTGTTTTGTCATCGTCGGGCCGTGAAGAAGAAGCGTCTTCTTTTCGAGGAACAGTTTTTGATGTTTTCGCCATTTGGATTTGAATATTGAAAATAGAGGGAGATGAGAAGATTTGGTGTTCTAAAAAGAGATTTTGTAGTGAAAATCACAGATTCACAGATGAAGAACTCAGAAGATGTGAAAAGGAACTTAGAATATTTGAAGATTGTAGATCTAAAAGTAAATAATGGTAACGAGAAGCACTATTTATAGAGTTGGCAATGACGGTTCAATATAAGCAGTGGCCGACCATCATCTGACACGTATTTAATGTCTTGGTAACTGAACCGGTGGGACATCTATCACGTACGTCATGGTCGGTCTCGATGCAAACGTCAGTGTACATCTAGTCGTGCCGTTGGAAAATCATGTCGTTTCTCGTCACATTCTTCCCGAGAAACGAGGGGACTATATGTATACGGTCAAAATTGGTTTCGACCTTTGTATGATTAGTCAAGATTGAAACATAATGGATCGAAGGTCGTCTTCGTGATATCGAGATGAGATCTGAAGCCAGGATACCGAGCTCAAGTTTCAGGGACCGATCGAATACCGAGCTCGAAGTCACTATCGAGTTCGGGTCCAAATCGAACTATGATGTGAAGTGGCATTATCAAGTTCAAGAGCCAGAGACCGACCAATACCGAGATCAACCAACACTGAGACCGAGGAAAAACCGGGCCCCGAGTCAATAACGATCTCTAAATCTGGAGATCGACCAATACCAAATCCGATCAAGATCGAGCTAAGAGACAAGAGCCGTTATAGCCGCACTAAGGGAGAGAATCTCGACGGGAATTAAGGAAAAGCCAATTAACTAATCTATCATGTGATCTCCACTATATTTTTTTTATATCTAAAGTAGGATTTTCTCCACTATAAGAAGAATGACGGTCATTTCTGTAAAAGGAGATTGAAAACAGGCATCTACACACTCCCATATTGAAAAGATTATTGAGATTCATATAGAGATTATCCTTTTGTGAGCCTTGTACATTGATTCATCTTGCTTGTTCATAAATCATTTTTTACTCAGTCTGGTTTGTGTTTCATTCCTTTTTTACAGTCAATATTCGACATTTTTCTACATATTTTTTCGATTTGTATCAAGCTACACCACGTATCCTTAGAACTACGTATAAATTCAACTCTATCCATTTTTCGGATAAACAACACTCTCTGTCCCATGACAACCTCTTAGATCTCTGTCACATACTATCGTTTATCTTAAGCGTCTTTCATATTTGACAACGCTCTATGACCTCTTTCATTATACTTCATATACCATCCACATCCTCATACTTAAAAGGGAAACATTAATTCCATCATAACAACTTGGAACTCGACTCTATGAGTAAACACATGAGTGCGTCGATTCTGAACATATACCATTTCTTAATAGGCTCACAAGACTTACAATATGAAGGCAACACATTCATCAGCTCTAGACACTCATTGTCCATATAAGAAACAAACAACACACGTCGTGCCATAGCGGCGAGTCAAAGAATAGCTCTACGTACCTTGATTTAATCTCCGAATGACCGTAACGAGTCAATTCTTCCAATATACAATAAATCTGTTAAAACGGGCTAATATCAACATAACTATAGCCCAACCAAATACTACAACTATACCACCACATAGTCAAGCAATCAAAGAGCGACGAGCTCCGGATGCTATATATATACAATGGTGCACTCCACACCCGACCTCCTTTTAACAACTAACAAGCTCTATACAAGTTACCAAACCCCTACCATCTCCATACCACAAGAATACAACAATAACCTCCTTATAAACAACTATTATAACTTGAACTCATGATTTTCGATTACCATCCCTTGAGTTCTTAACAAATACATATCTTAATCGCTCGTAGAAGATCGTAGACGATGGATCAGACTTGGATCACCTTCTTTAAAGCTTCCCGACACCTTACTTCATTACAAGGTAATCTTCGGCTTGCTAAGATTGGGAGGAAACCGATGTTATAACCATGAAATCGATGGAGGAAGATAACAATCTTTGATCTTAGAGGGAGAAGGAGAACGTGAACTAAATTGATGTACGTTGATATAGAGATGAAGAAGATAATGTTACTGCATACGGGTCTTGTATAATGCAGCAACTCCTCCTTTCCAAAAGCCTTAGCTATTAACTCTCAAGAAGACATATCAACAAACAAAATGATGAGTCACATGGGTTATAAGCATATAACGGTGGGTCATTAATTCAATTAAAGAAAAGAGACTTTGATCCTATCCACAAGGTTGATTGACTCATCTAATGATTTTTATTAATATAAGAATATATAGATGTCTAATTGAATAGACATTATCACGTGAGCTAGCATGGATAATGTGAAGAAAAATTAGAAATCTTCTTCTCATCCTAAAGTACTTCTATTAAAATGTTAAAATATTAATAAATCATGGTACCATATAAAATTAATACAAACACTAATATTTCATTAAAATATTCATATAAAAATACATATATTTTATCAACTTCTAATTTTTCCAATTTCATATAAAGAGTACAAATTTTCGTACACTTAATTCTCAAAATAATAAAAACACAACTTTTTTTTTCTTGTGAGAAACTAATTTCTATCTTTACAATAAAGAAAATCTCATTTATATCATGTATATAACTTAAAGTATATTCGAAAGTAGTAATATTAATAAGTATATAAAATCATATTTATCTAACTTTTTACAAAAATGTTTCAGTTAAAAGAAATACCATATCAAAATGTATCCAACGATATCAAGGTTGTCAAACTTACGGTGTCTTACAATAACACTGTCACAAATCCTCTATAACCTCATGAATGACCTTAATCTTCAAGATCATATGGATTTACTACGACGCATCCTAACGCCAATGTACGGGATGTTACACTATTAATCCTACAAGTAAGAGAAGGATACGCTCGCGACTACGTACTAGTCTTCTACCCCAATTCTCGATCTCCACACCTTTTTATTAAGAGTCATGTCCTCGATAAGCTGAAGATGTGCCATATCTTGCCTTATCACCTCTCCCCAATACTTTTTAGGCCTACATATGCCCCTTCTCAGACTCACCATGGCTAACCTTTCACACCTCCTCACCAAGGCATCTGGGCATCTCCTTTTTACATGCCCAAATCATCTCAACCTCGCTTCCCC
>AWOL01S0279137.1:0-12791 GCA_000715115.1 Nicotiana otophora
CAACAAGTAACACATATAAAATACATCACCTAGGGGTAGTTTCCCCCTCACAGAGTTAGACGAGAGACATACCTCACTCCGAAGTTCCATAACCGGCTCCAAAGCCTCTCTAACACCTCAAACTCATAACCGTCGTTCCAAAACTAGTCAAACAATGTGCAAACCCATACAAATATACTCTAATACTCATAACAAATCAATTTAAACAAATTCCCAACTATGCTCGAAAAGTCAATAAAAGGAACCCTTGGGCTCACGTGCCCGTATTCCAAAACATTTGAAGATAACCATTACCCATAACATTTCCAACTCAGATATATAATTCATTCTCAATTCCATCTCCAATTTCGTGGTCAAAATCCAAAAAGCAAATACCAATTTTCAGGTTTTTCTTCAAAATCCCAAATTTCTACAACTTTTCAGGCTTGAATCCATATAAAAACCATGTAGTTAACTCATAATGTGAAGAAATCACTTATCCCATTATAGTTGATGAAGATGACACTCCAAAAGTGCTACAAAATCAGCTCCCATGGACGAAATGAGATGAAAATGGGCCAAAGCCCCAGTTTTAATGAAGCCTCACTGCCCATCACAATTTTCGCTTCTGCGGCGAGAAGGTCGCTTCTGCGACAGCCGCTTCTGCTGCTCCAAATATCGCACCTGCAAAAAATCAAGTCAAGGTCGCTGGCTGCTTCTGCGAACTTTATGCGCATCTGCGCCCACTCATCTGCGCTACCCACTCCGCAGGTGCGGTCTCGCTTCTGCAATGAGACTGCCATATCTACAGTCTCAGTACTGCCAAATGTCCGCATCTGCTCCTCTCTTGTCCGCTTTTGCGGCTCCGCACTTGCGGCCAAAACCTCACAGGTGCGGTTACACCAAAAGGCAGCTGTTTCAGCCTTTCTTCCAAGTCCAAACTCGATCCGTTGACCATTCGAAATCCACCCAAGGCTCTCGGTACCTTAACAAAATATACAAACACGTCCCAAAATACAATACGAACTTAGTCGAAGCCTTAAATTACGTCAAACAACATCAAAATCATGAATCACACCTTGAATCAAACTTATAAATTTACAAATTTCCAAATTCTATATCTTGTGCCAAAACGTATCAAATCAAGTCCGATTGACATCAAATTTTTCACACAAGTCATAACCGACATTACAGACCTACTCCCACTTCCTGAATCGGAATCGGAACCTGATATCAAAAAGTCCACTCCCGGTTAAACTTCTCAAAAACATCCAAATTTCCAACTTTCACCAATTAACGTCGTAATGACCTACGAACCTCCAAATCCGCATCTGCACATGCTCCTAAGACCAAAATCACCATACTGAACTATACCCAAGCTTAGAATCCCAAACGGACATCGATAACCTCAAAATCTACTCCAACCCAAACCTAGGAAATTATTAAACCTTCTAAATGCTAACCTTCCGTAATAGGTGACGAATTACTCCCGGTCCACCCGATACCCAACCCGAACATACGCCCAAGTCCGAAATCATTATATTAACCAATTAGAACCTTCAAATCCTGATTCCGAGGTTGTTTACTAAAATTCCAAACCTTAGTCAATTCTCCAATTTTAAGCTTCCGAATTTAGAGATTTCTTTCCAAATCAACTCCAAACTTTCCGAAAATCCAATTCCGGCCATACGTACGAGTCATAATACATTAAGTAGAGCTTCTTAGGGCTTCAAACCGCCGTACGACGAGCTAGAGCTCAAAACGACCGGTCTGGTCGTTATATTCTCTCCCACTAAAACATACGTTCCTCCTCGAACGTGCGAGGAACTGCTCCGGAGTTGTCCAAAATCACTATTTAACACCTCGTACACCTACCCGTGCCACCACAACCCAGTGGAGCATATTAGATCGAGCCAGACTGAAGAATCCTTCCTGATACCTTAGCTAACAAGCTTTAGAACCAAATTCAAACATCAAAAATTCTCCACGATACCAGATTCTAGCACACAAACACTGTATCAATCATCATACACCGAACTCAACATGACCATGCTCTTCCGCTGAAATCTCACCATGCACCACATAACACATTTTCCCAAGGCAATCTCCCCTAGCACAACAGCTGAAATTTCCACTGACCCAAAGCCCGTAGTATAACTCATAACATATATAAGCCTTGTTTTAACTCTCACAATACTGCCACGACGGAAGAGATATGTAGAAACTCATAACCACCTGCCGAATCAACAAATCATGGAGTCTCCTCCTGTTAAGGACCATTACCTTATTCTGAACTGAACAACGATATTTTCTCTTTAATATACCTTATATAAATCTGATTGCACTGGTTTCAAGTCCAAAATTCTCGTCTCACCTAGTACAAGTTGTTCGACAATAAGCCACCTCAAACATGACTAAGATTTCATATGATGAAATAATGTGCCAACAAGCTACAAGCTCGAATGTGATACATAAGGAAAACGCACTCTGGAATGAACTACTCAACCCACGTAACTAATTAAACAGCCGAAAGGATGTTATGAACCTTCCTCAAAAAATGAGGAACAGAACACACAAGTATAGATATAGGGGAACTGTACTCATAATCACACTATTGCGGTGTGCAACCCAATCCACACATGATACCGTTGCGGCGTGCAACCCGATCCAACCATAATACCCGTGGCGAAGTGCCACCCGATCCAAACAACATACCCGCGGCGGTGTGTCACCCGATCCACACATAATAATCTATAGGGAAATACCTACCGATCCAGAATGCTCATACATACAAAATACCTGAATGTCGACCACAAGCACGCCAGGTGTATAATACCATCCTTGGGGAGACAGATAGCGCCATACGCTATAAAACTCAAGCACGATTAATGTCCAATAAATGACCTGAATCTCCAGAGCCATCTTACTCATATAACACCGCAAGCTACACCGGACCACAACACATGTGCGAATAATCAAGTCGTCTCACACCCCATATGGCACAATAGAGTATTACATGGAGTAGTTGATGACGAGAATAACATCCAACGCTCGAAGACTCCTTCGTAAGCAATGCTATGTTTAACGAACACACCCAACCTAATATAGAGCACACATTCATGTTTAGGTCCATCCACGAACCTCAACCCGATTCTGATCGTACCGAACTGGCTAATAACCTCCCAAATATCCACAACAACCCTATTCATGACACATAAGAGCAGCCATCCAATCCCGAACAAACTTTCACAGTCCACAAGCAAATGAATAGAGCGCCTTCTAGGCCTAAACTCTCACATTAGCGATAGTACCATAATAGCCATACTCGGTTTCAATCTTTAATCAATCAAGTGACTACATGTCACACTTACATAATCTCACTATGGGATACGCCCCCACTACCTTCCGCACCAGGTAGCAATCCATATCACCGGTCATACTAGTGTTGGAGAGAAAATAAAGATCCCGCAAATCAGTACACAAATCCTCCTACACAGGACACCATTCTCAGGTGACGCTAAAGAAAATACCAGCTTACCCTAAAGTGACATTCTTGTCAACACCGAACTGCAGCTTTGATCCTCAACTTCCAATTCCCATGTCGCTCACTACACCTAACCTGCCACTACGCGAGAGTACAAGAATTTAATCATAACTCCTGAACCACTAATAGAATAAATACTTCATCATATAGAAACTTTTCACCTAACTCATTTCAAGAGAACCATTGCATCACACGACTGAATTCCCATAACCGTAGAAAATACAAACCTCAAATTGTGCTCTAAACCACCATAACTCTTCCGGGATCCATCTACACCTAACATGCCATAATAATCGAATGCCTCCAATTATTTCAAATTACGGCGACTGTCAAACCTCGCATGTACTGCCACAAATCACTTGTATAACTTAACAACTGAAGGATTTGATCATTGCCACCACCATGCCGATTCAACCATTGCCCAGCGAACCAACTTCTTCTAATTTACTCAAAACTTGCCCTAGAAATAATAATAATAGCTCCATTCAAAACATAACAAACTCAATCCGCACTCATCCTGAATGACCACATTTCACCAGACCACATTGTCTCAAATTCACGAACTATCACATACCCTCCTTGTGCGTACATTCACATCTTCAACTGGTACACTCATTCTGATAATTCCTCTATGAATCCGAAGTTATTTTTACCTATATCTCCAATGTTGCACTGCAGACCGATGATAACATAGAACACTCCAGGACCCTTTCATAATCCACTGCAAAATCTCGATACTTAACCACACCACGTACTTGAAACTCTTGGGAACCGCACTTTAATTTTTGAACCCACTAGGACCGTTGTTCAGAGTCACCCACTCTGATATGATCAAGAATATAATCAACTCCAAGGCTCTTCTAGCACGTGAACATCTCTCAAAGAAGCAACCGGCTGAATCCCTTTCCTTGTACATCACATCCACATGAAGAATAAACTTCGAGTCTTCCCAAAACCGAGACATGAATCGATAAGGCCAAATATATCACACATTCCTCAAATCCTTTTCTCAAATTACCACTGATGTTTTCTTTCCATAGTCATAATAACCCACCAATACATCGATAACCAGAAACCGCACAAGTAGACAACCATGCAATCCAATTGCAGAAGGTGGGGCTCCCCCACTTAGCTTGAAGCTACAATTACATAACCCTGGAACCCACCAAGATTCCTTCTTCCCCATTGACATCAACTGAAAGTCCGCCAATACATTCCAAACTCGAAGTTATGTTGCATCCAAATAAAATTTGTGGACCTAGTCACTGCCCACCATGATTCCCAAATTGCTCTAAACTTTCCTCAATACGTGTGTCTATCCTACCACAGAACCCATATGCTACTCTGCCACTCTCCCACTTTTGTTAAACCCTCTCCCTTAAGCAACTTCTCGACTTCCACTTTTCATACTTGACCTACTAGTAATTCGACCACCACGAGACACCTTCCGCCCTGTCCTTCCTCATCTTTCGCTGCCCAAATACTACCTCAAAGAAAAATCCATCATTGTATCACCTGTACCTAATAAATTGCTACTAACTCTAAGCCTCCTTGAATATCACCTTTCCCGAGCCATCAGTATTAGAAACGTCGATTCGATCCTGACGTCAACATATACCTGCCATATCTGACAATCACTTCTTAAGCATTATTTCACAACATCCTACCCTGAAGGCAAATCTAAGGAGACCATAACACTGGTGAACCTCAATGCATTCCATCAAGGACGATGACACCACATCACGATGAGAATTCCACCACACTCGAGAAAGTCAAGTCTCGCTACTTCGTTAATCCAAGCCTGAGTATTCATAGACGGATTGTCTTTCCTCTACTGGATTTAAATGCTGAACCCCAAAATCATGCACCGGGAAATCCTCCTTTCAAGTCATTCGCTGCCACGACACATAGACAAACACCCTACCATTGCACCAACACTGTGCGATAACACGTATGGACATCATAGCAATCTATACGCAACCTCAAAACCATTGAAAACACAGCTACTGAGCCGAAATGACAGAACATCCTTCTGCCAGAAGATGATAATGACTTGCTTGAATGCACAGGGAGAAACATCCTGCCCACGTCTGTAGTACCACTACAAATCCTCGATGCCCAATTGGCACGAGCGTTGAACATCGTATAAGAATGAGTAGGAAGGATATAAAGGCATAAGCCTCAAAGGAATCAAATCGCACCATGGGGAATCAAGAAAGGGAAGTGCTCCTAACATCCCTGTAGCCTCTCGAAGATAAGTACAAATGTCTTCGTACCGATCCGCAAGACTCTACTAGACTTGCTCATGACTCGTGAGACCTAAATGAACCTAACGCTCTGATACCAAGTTGTCACTACCAAAACTCACTAAAGTTTGTGATGGTGCCTAGCATCACCGTCAGGAAAGCCATCAGTGAATGATTAACTTAATTACTCATTTTAGTACTTTTGAAATAATAATTTTCATAAATTAAATAGCAAGAAATAGAATTCATAGGGTAAATGATAATATGTTTACAATAAGACATCGACACTTACTAGTGGTCCAATAAGACAGATACAGGAAGAGGTAAACAGAAATGGGGCAGAGTAAATAAACGAAATAAACAAGTATAAGTACGTGGTACAATCCTCCTATCAACAATAAACTCAAACTCTCAATTAGTAGTTACCTCCTCAACCGGAGTATATATATATAATGGACCTTACCAGATAGGTCGGCATAATTCATATCAGGAAAACTCCCTGATACACTAGCTATTTGACAATTAATACGCACGATTCCATAGGAATATATTATAGAAATGCTAAGGCGTACAACCCGACCCCATCATAACTTGGTGTATAACAATAGATACATCTATTATATTGCCAAGTCGAACAGCCCGCTCCCATGAGAGTGTGGTACATAATCTTACAGAGGCGTACGATCCGATCCATCATATTGTGTGCATTGCCGTTGGTCGAATGGCATGAACCATAGATGTATCTATCCTGCCGAGGCGAACGACCCGATTCCATTATAATAAGAAGAATTGACGGGTCCTTGACCCCACTCACGAAGAGACATGTGAGTTATAACGCGGGAGAAATTCGTAAGAGGAGTACAATTATTTCGCGGCTAATCACAAAGCCCATCCAAACTCTACAATAGTGAGTCTATCGTGCTACATAAGTCTAGTCTCAAGTCGTAATGTACAATAAAGGAATTTAATAGACAAGGGACTGCTCAAATGGATATAGTATGGTGTGAGCCTAAGTCTATAGTATGGTGTGAGCCTAAGTCTACCCGGACAATAACATGGATATAACTACGTACGAACTCTCATCACCTCGTGCGTACGTAGACCCCCGCAACAAGTAACACATATCAAATACATCACCTAGGGGTAGTTTCCCCCTCACAGAGTATGACGAGAGACATACCTCACTCTGAAGTTCCATAACCGGCTCCAAAGCCTCTGTAACACCTCAAACTCATAACCATCGTTCCAAAACCAGTCAAACAATGTGCAAACCCATACAAATATACTCTAATACTCATAACAAATCAATTTAAATAAATTTCCAACTCCACTCGAAAAGTCAATAAAAGAAACCCTAGGGCCCACGTGCCCGAATTCCAAAAACATTTGAAGATAACCATTACCCCTAATATTACGAACTCAAATAAATAATTTATTATCAATTCCATATCCAATTACGTTGTCAAAATCAAAAAATAAAATACCAATTTCTAGGGTTTTTCTTCAAAATCCCAAATTTCTACAAATTTTCATGCTTGAATCCATATAAAAACCATGTATTTAACTCACAATGTGAAGAAATCACTTACCCCATTATAGTTGATGAAGATGGCACTCCAAAAGTGCTCCAAAATCATCTCCCATGGACGAAATGAGATTAAAATGGGCCAAACCCCCGTTTTAAAGAAGCCTCACTACCCAGCATAATTTTTGCTTTTGCGACGAGAAGGTCGCTTTTGCGGCTCCAAGTCTCGCACCTACGAGAAACCAAGCCAAGGTCGCTGGCCGCTTCTACGGCCCTTATGCACATCTGTGCTACCCACTCCACAGGTGCGGTCTCACTTCTACGACGAGACTGTCGTATCTACAGTCTCAACTCTGCCCAATAAAATCCGCATAAGCACCCCTCTTGGCTGCTACTGCAGCTTCGCACCTGCGGCGAAACCTCGCATGTGCGGTTACACCAGAAGGCAGCTGCTTAAGCCTTTCTTCCAAGTCCAAACTTGATCCGTTGACCATTCGGAATCCACCCGAGGGCCTCGAGACCTTAACCAAATATACCAACACGTCCCAAAATACAATACGAACTTAGTCGAAGCCTTAAATTACGTCAAACAACATCAAAATCATGAATCACACCTCGAATCAAAATTATAAATTTCCAAATTCTATATCTTGTGCCGAAACGTATCAAATCAAGTCTGATTGACCTCAAATTTTGCACACAAGTCACCGACATTATGAACCTACTCCCACTTCTGGAATTGGATTCCAAATTGGACTTGATTCACAGATAAAAGGTGCACATGGACTTAATAAAAAGCATACGAATATGTGCTCATGGAATCTCCATGTGACTACGGACAATTAATCATGAACCTGGGTATGATTTATTACGTGAATAAGAGATCAAATGTAGCCACATAAATCAAATAAATCATTAAGCAAATGAGTACATAGTAAAAACAACGCATACAATATTTCACTTCTACCTCGGTCATTACATAAACTCTGTAAGTGCATATACACTTTCCACCACATATATACACCACACCTAATACCTAAAACACATAGCAATCAAGTTAAATCCTATGTTTTTCCCGCTTAACAAGGTTAGCCAAAATACTTACTTCCACCTGTATCCTAAAAATCATCAAAGTTGACAAATCGTCAAAAATCCAACTCCAAATGGCTCGGATCTAGTCAAATACAACCCAATAGCATAAAAAAAACTATAAAAATTAGACCCAAATGATAAATATTGAATCTTTAATCAAATATACAAAATCAACCAAAACGACAAACCGGGACCGCTTTTCGGAACCCAACAAAAATGATAATTCCTGAACACCCATTTCAATACGAGTTCAAATATACAAGTTTCATCCAAAACCAACTCTAAATTGGGGTTAAAATAAAGTTTTGTAGCTTCAGTTTACGGGCACTTTTTGGAGTGCTGAGGCAAACACTCAAGCGCAACCACAACCTCCCGGGTGCTGGGGCAATGGCAAAAGTGCGAACCACAATAGGAACCTACAGGATTATTGGTATGAGTTTGGAAGCATATATCTCCTAATATATAAGAAATTGAAGATGATCCAAAAATAAAAGTTGTATCCCTTTGCATTTATTTTCCACAAATTCAAACTTTTTGTCATTTCGATATTTGTACAAAATGTTATGGCCATTTTACTATAGGTTAGTAGTGCAGTCACTATTGGATGGCGACCACATAACATTGATTGCGGCCGTAAAGCTTGGAGTGCGGTGGGATTTACGGACCGCACTAGGATGCCAACATTGTGTGAGATCAGATATTTGTATATAAATGTGATTTTATTGATTTTGATTTTTTTTCCACCAATTTAGAGACTTGGGAGCTCGCTTTTGAAGGATGTTTACCTAGATCTTCATCTACAAGCTTGGGATTCAAGTCATTTTGAGGTGGATTTGAAAGGTAAATTAGATTTGGAAGATAAAAGATGTTCCCAATTAGAGGTAAGTATCTTGTCTATTCTTGTAAGAGGAAAATCTCCCCATACAAGATCTGTTTGATACTTGATGCTTTAAAAGGAGCCACGTATATGCGAGATAACTAGCGTATATGCGTATCTAGGTGTAAAACCCCACCGGTTATTTTGAGCATTTGCATTCCGTTTAGCTATTTGAAGTCTTGAGTATCTTTGTATGATATATTATGATCTGTGTGAATCGTCTGTTTTGGTTTTCAGGTGTTCGGAATTTCTTTGGAAGAATGATTATCAACTAGAACGTTTTAAGTTGGAAGAGTTGACCAAGTTTGAATTTTGTGTATTTGACCCAGAATGAAGTTTTGATGGTTCCGTTAGGTCTGGATGGTGGTTTTGGACTTGGGGGTTTGCCCGAAATTTTATTTGGATGTTTCTAGAAGGTTTTGACACTAATTGGCAAAAGTTGGCAATTGGACGGTTTGGAATTCATAAGTTTGACCGGGAGTAGACCTTGATGATATCAGGTTCAGATTGTGTTTTTAGAAATTTGAATAGTTTTGTTATGTCATTTGGGACTAGTGTGCAAAATTTGAGGTCATTCCGGGTTGGTTTGATATGGTTCGGCATGAGTTTTGAAAGTTGAAAGTTCAAACATTAAGTTCGATTTGAGGTACGATTCGTGGTTTTGATGTTGTTATGCATGATTTGAGGCCTCGAGTAAGTCTGTGTTATGTTATGAGACTTGTTGGTATGTTCGGACGGGGTCCCGAGGGTCTCAGTTGAGTTTCTGTTAGGTTTTGATTATGTTGCGCTTGTTTTTGATATTTCAGCATCATTTCTTCAAGCATAAATGGTACCACATTAAGAAAATGAGCTCAAATTTCTGTTTTGATTAAAGCATTAGATCCGTATTGTAAATATGAAGCCACAGAAAAAAAGAATTTGGACATCGTATGAGGGAGTTATTCTCATTTTAGTGTCGGAGAAGAGGGTTGGTGCTGGTGCGTCGAGATGCGAAGTTGGTTCCGCATCTGCGACCCCGAAGATGCGAAAAATTGTCCGCAAAAGTGCAAATGATAATTGGAAATGCGTAGGTGCAGAATTTTTGTCGCAAGTATTTTTATTTTACAACTTATGACATTTATAGTCCATCCGAACTATTTGAACAAAATTAAATGAAATACTTTCTCATTTCACAGTAAAGCCATTAACAAAACAAGATTTCAATCCTTACAAATTTAGCAAGTGCTATGTCAAATATAAAAACATTAAAGATTATATTTCCCATTTTATAAAATGAAGATAACAATAGAGCTCAAATGTGTAATCTATTTATCATCAATATAAGTTTTTAATAAAACTTATAGTATTTGCCTCAAGTGTCGCTTGACATCAAGTTCTTAAAAACAAAATTCTTTTTTTCCTTTTTATAAAAATAATAAGGTCTTTTCTATGCAATACAATTTAACACAATTGGTGACATCCCTCCATGCTTGCCCCCACAAGTATGGATACACATTTACAAATAATTTCATATAGTCCAAAGTATAACTTTAGAGAAAATCCCTCAAGAAAAGTAAGTTTTAATCAACTTACCTTGCTTTCTCTTTATTAACACTCACAAGATTTCAATTCTCTTCCATCATTCCAATGTTGATATAAAATGCTAAAACATCACCAACAAATCGATACACTCTAACGAACCCCTTCGCTAACAGCTCCTCAAGTTGTTCCTTCAACTCTTTTAACTATTTCAAGGCCATGTGGTACCGTGGAATAGAGATAGGCTGGGTACCTGGAGCCAAATCAATATAGAAATCGATATCAAGATCTGGTGGCATGCCTGGGAGATGAGAAGGAAACACATCGGAGAACTCTCGGACCACGAGCACTGAATCAATCGCCAAAGTCTATGTAGTAGTATCTCGAATGTAAGCTAGACAAGCCAAACAACCCTTCTCGACCATGTGTCGAGCTTTCAGAAAAGAGATAACCCGACTAGAAGCACTGACAAACGAACCCTTCCACTCCAGTCTAGGAAACTCTGGCATCACCAAGGTAACAGTCTTGGCATGGCATTCAAGGATGGCGTGATATGGAGACAACCAGTCCATGCCCAGGATGACCTAAAAATTGGTCATATCAAGAAATAGAAGATCCGATCTAGTCTCATAACCACAGAATGTCACGACACAGGAACGGTAGACTCGGTCCACAACAACGGAATCACCCACTGGTGTGAACACATAAACATGAGTACCTAGGGACTCATGAGGAACACCCAGACAATGAGGATACAGAGATAAAACATATGAATATGTAGACCCTGGATTAAATAGTATCGAAGCATCCCTACCGCATACAGAAATAATACTTGTGATCACGGCATCTGAGGTCATTGCATCTGGTCTTTCCAAAAAAGCATGGAATCTACCTGGAGGGCCACATGACTGGCCTCCACATGTCTGACCTCCACCTCTAGGACAACTGGTGCTGTAATCATAGGTTGATGACCCTACTGTACTGCCTTGCCTCGAAGTCTGGGATAAAACCTCTTCATATGGCCAGGATCCCCGCACTCGTAATAACCTCTCGGAATGGCAGACGGCTGACCAGAAGTCTGATCTTGATGGCCTAAATACCCACTGGAGGAACCTTGAATGGTTGGTGGCCGGTAGGAACTCTCTGTCATGGCGTTGAAATAAGGCCGCACTGGAGCACTACGAGGAGGCGGCGGTGTTGGAAATGTGGTCTTGCTAGAATAACCCCTCACAAACTGACCTTTTCCCCCATCCAGAGCAACTCTGAACTCTCCAAAATATCGAAATCATTTGTCCCTCGTCGCCTTCTCGCGGCTACGCTGACGTACCCCCTCGATCCTCCAAGCTATCTCCATAACTAGCTCGTACGAAGTACCCATCTCAAACTCTTGGGGCATAGTGGCCTGAATACTAGAGTGAAAACCTGCAACAAACCTCCGCACTCTCTCTGTATCGGTAGGAAGTATCATGCGTGCATGGCAAGACAACTCATAGAATCTCGCCTCATAGTCGGTCACCGACAACTTCCCCTACTAGAGCTGCTCGAACTGAAACTGCAACTCTCCCCTCGAAGAGGGTGGAAAGTATCTGTCCAGGTAGAGACGTGTGAACTGGTCCCAAGTCATGGGAGGAGAATCTGCTGGTCTGCCGAGAAGATAAGACTGCCACCATGTACGGGCCCTGCCCTCCAGCTGAAAGGTGGTAAAGTCCACCCCGTGGGACACCAATATCCTCATGTTATGTAGTATATCCAGCATCAATCAATAAAGTCCTGGGAGTCCTCATGTAGCTCACCTCCAAAGATAGGAGGGTGTAGTCTGGTCCATCTGTCCAATAGCTTCTGCGACTCGCCAACCGCAGCTGGTCTGCGCTCAGGTATAGCTACTGCAACTGGCTGGACTCCGCCCACGGGTAGTGTGCCGAAGTCTAATATATGGCAGCGGCATGTCCAGGAGCCTGAGCGGTAGGGGTATGTGCTCCCATTCCCGCCTGAGATGTGGCCGGGTCTGAT
>AWOL01S0279186.1:0-22494 GCA_000715115.1 Nicotiana otophora
CTACTATCACATGCTTTATTTGAAGTTGTCATTACATGTCACATTCTTTACTTGTCGAGTTTGATCTTATATGCTTTATTTGGAGTTGCTATCACTTTTATCATTATATGATTTATTTTATTGTGGATTTACTCTTAGTTGAAATTGTCGTCATGCGATATCCTTTTGTTGCCGGGTTATTCTCATGCATTTAGACGTGGTGCTAGTTCATGCCATCTCCTTTATTGTTAGCCTAATTCATACACTAGGGTCCGAAGTTTGCCACTTCATGGAAGTACTTTCACTATCGAGGTTATCCTTAAACAATTAATTGGAATTGAAGTTATCGAGAGTCATTAATCTATTCTAATTGAAGTTGTGATTAAAAGGGGTGTTGTTCCTTGCTGAGTTACTTTTCCGTTCATTTTGTTGTTATTGAGATTCTATATATATTGTGTTGAGCCGTGGACTATTTGTGGTGAAAATATTAATATCGTTGAATCTTTCGAAAGGTTGTGTCTTACGGGCACTTGTGATATGAGTTGATATGTTGTGTTGTTGTGATGATAGCACATGTGAATTGTTGTGTGGTTTAGTTGTTATTATGCGGAGTATAAGGGTGATATTTCTCCGTTGTTATTATGCGGAGTATAAGAGTGGCATTTCACCGTTGTTATTATGCAGAGTATAAGGGTGACATTTCACCGTTGTTATGCAGAATATAAGGGTGGAATTTCACCGTTGTTGTTATGCGGAGTATAAGGGTGGCATCTGACCATTGTTATTATGCGGGGAATAATGGTGGCATCTCACTGTTGTTGAATGTACGGAGTGATACAGGTGGCTATTGTGCTATTTTTCGGTGGAGTGATAAAGGTGGCTGTTATATGGAGTGATACGTGTGGCTATAAGATAGATAAGGGTGACTAATGATAATGTCAGGGCGGAGTAATACGGGTGGTTGTCATTTACTGATTTCTGCTTTCCATTATTAGTTTTATACTTCTATACTGCATACGTTATTTTATCTAGTAAGTGTCTTGACTTGTACCTCATCACTACTCCACCGAGGTTAGTCTTGATACTTACTGGGTATCGACCATGGTGTACTCATACTACACTTCTGCACATTTTTGTGCAGATCCACGTACTTCGTAGTTTGTTGATTGTTAGATAAAGGATCAGATATTGTTGTGAAGACTTCAAGGTATACCTGCCGTCGCATTCGCTGGCCTCGAAGTCACCTTGAGAAGTTATTTTTGTACAATTTATTTCTATTCCGGAACAATTGTACTTAGAGATTTTCTAGTGAACTCAGTAGAGCTTATCACTTGTACTACCAGTTTTGGGATTGTTGGCTTTGTATAGAATTTTTGTTTCATATTTAATAGTTGTTGGTTGAATTTGATTGTTAATTCAGTAAGTGTCAGGCTTACCTAGTCTTAAAGACTAGGTGTCATCTCGATATCCTACGGAGGAAAATTGGGGTCGTGACAGATGACTATAAATTCATCAAAAAAATAAAAAGACAAGAACGCGATGAACCTGAACCTTCGGACGGTGACACGGTTGTCCACCGTAGTCACAACCAAGGCAGTTCTCATTTTCATGCCTTGATGGAAGCAAATATACAATCCGATCCTCCTAAACTATTTTCAAACTATTTCCAAATATATTACTAATATATTAGACCTTAGCTTATTTTACATTACATTACTTCACTAATATATCTTCTCCTTTCTTTGCGAGGTACCTTACCAGGAAGCACTTCGAAGTACAATTCCCGGAGATGAAAATAAAAACCCCTCATCGAATTCCCACTTCGTACTTCCCGTTCTCGGATACTCAAAATACAAGTATAGTAGAGTTATAGATAGATGTCATATTTAATTATTTTGATTTCTTGTATGGTATTTTGTTTGATTATGACAATACTTAGGACAAAACGCATCTAGTTAAATAATTGAATCAATATTCAACATGCGCATCCAATAATTGCGCAGCTTGCATCTATACGTTGATTATTAGGTACACTTTCCATAACTTGATTAATTGATTAGGATCAATACACACCTAATTTATTAAACTACTTGTTCGCNGTTGTTCGTTATATAAGTATGACATTTGTTTCTAATCAAATAATTATGTATTTTCTTACATGTGTGCTAGCATGTCTATTTATACTTCTATTTATAAATTACTCTTTTTAATTAGCTTATTTTAAATCACACATGTTTGTCAAAAATAGATTTAATTAGACTTAGCACAATTTATGATAATCGGCTCTTTTCTATGAAGTATACATAACATAATTAGTATATATATAATTTTGCATAATTAGTTATTTTCTTTTAAAATCCTCTCAAAGTCTAGAACATTTTGTCACATTGGACATCCCTTAGATTAATGTGAATATAATCCCTTGTACTCTTTTATTTTCTTAACATGTTCTTTGTTAGCCATACACTTGTTAAGAGATACATTTTTATTCTTTCAAACCAATTTCAAACAAATACTATTTCACATATTCTATTTCAAAGTTGTTGATCATAAGTCAGCTCTCATAGGATTACTCTTTTAACTCAAACTCCCATCCAAATATTTTTGTTTGTCAAAATATAACCTTTTATGCTTTAATAATTAAATGCATATCTTCCTCAGAACTTCAACCATTCTCACATATTTTGTTTACTTTCTTGTGCACACTCAATTACATATTTGACTTCAAGTTTCATGCTTTATTGTAAATAGACATAAGTCTACCGGGAACCATACTTTGTGGATCTTAAGTGATGTTTAACCCCTTTTCCTCGAGATAACTTGAACCCTTACTCAGAATCTCAACAGTTTTGCAGACTATAGTCAGATCATACATTACATAATATTTTTAGGTGTCCTAGTGTACCTTAAATACTAGGTGGTGACTCTAAACCCTGATTAACCTTGTAGAGTACCATAAGTTATATTTTATTTTATCTTATATAAAGTAGGGCGCAATAACAGGGCATCTAGGAAACTTCACTTTCTTTCTTTCCTTATCGTGAAACCTTAGCTTGAAGCTTATATCTTTGATTTCTTTTTATTCTGTCGTATGTAATATTGAGCACTCGATATCAGCTATGCACCGACTGGTGACATCGTGGATAAGGTGCGAGATGTACTTTTGTGTTGTGAAGGTAGGACAATCTGGGCTCAGCAAATTCAGTTGTGTGAGTACGTATTTTTGACTCTTATGTCTGGTAGTGTCCCTAGGAGTGGGATCGATGGCTCAATGTGTGAATATATAGCTATATGATGAGTATTCTATGACTGAGAACTACGCCTATATGGTTTGGTTGTCACATGAAGGATTTTTTTAGGATGCAAAGGGTTATAGATGCTTGATTTTTATCTTGATGTGTTGGATAGTCTTAAGATATGGATGTGTCGATTTATCTTCAGTTGTTGATTTGTCAAATGAAGTAGATTCTTATATCTTGTTGACAAGTGTAGACTCGGGAAAACTAATTAATTGCATAGTGGTTGTGACCATGGTAGGGTCATAGAGAAATGTCAGTTCGAGGCTACGCAGGTGGGTTATCTCCTGCGAGAGCGTTTGAGGTTGACTTATTTTTATGAGGTTTCTATGAAGAGGTTTTCTTCTATCTAGTGGAATTCATGTTCTATGATTGGAGCTCGGATAGCTTGAGTAAGATGGCATGACCTCTATAAGGATGAGTATGCAATTGGTGAATGATTTGGAAGGTGTAATGACTAGTGCTGCATGAGCTTATGAGGAGATTCGGCTGAATAACAGTGTGAGACCATAGTAGTACGAAGGAAAAGTATTGTTGGCTATCAGATGATGTATTTTGTGGCTTCGATCCAAGTGGCAGAATCTACTATCTACGATCAGATCGCATGATCATATGTTATATTAGTTTTAGACTAAAGCATACTTATAGATCAGTTATAACTTGAAAAGGATGACTTCAATGATGATTCAAGCAAGGGATTTGCTGGACCCAAGAAGTAATATGCTTTATTGGTATATGAATGTCATAGAATGACCCAGGTTTGATATTCGTTGTGGATTTAGTGCACAAGAAGAAAGGATTCACTCGGTTGCTTAAAGATGGGATTGCTCCTAAAGTATTTGGGTTCTTATAGAGCACAAGTTGTTAAACGCGTGTAGGTTGTGCATCAAATTTAGAGCAGAGTGGACGGTTCTTGACAAGGTTTTAAGGGTTTCAAGAGTCATTGCTAGTATCTAAGGATTCCCATATTTGTGTATGTCTAAGATTTGAGATTTTCCTTGGATGGTGTCGTGAATAGAGGTATTTGTATATCATTATTGATTCTACATTGCAGTATTAAAGAGATAAAAGAAACTACTTCGAATTCAAATGAGGTCGTCATAGAGTGGGTGCTTTGGTTTGAGGTGCTATTGGGTGCATGAGAGGGAATTAAGTAGTTTATGAGTCTTCAGACGACGCAATTTCACATTGGGATCACTTGGGAGGAGTTTTGATTAAGGTCTATAGTGTTATCTTGAAGGCAAATCAAGAGGAATCTGAAGAAGTTAGGTCAGCTTTGTAGCGGTTTGGATCATCATAGTAACATAAGTGATCAACTCTTTTGGCATGATGGGGTTTTGCAGGTGTTTTGCAGTAATACTTTGGGTTTGGAAATCTACATGAATCAGTTGATTTAGAGAGAATCAGTTCTGATGGTTTGATTTTTTACAAATAGGTTTCGAAGAGTTTGCGATGGTTTTGACCACAACTTGAGACTAATGGCTTCTACAGGTATCGAAGGTTTGTTGTGCGTTGCGATGTTCCCTAGGATTAAGTTAAGTGGATGCTTCCTGGTTGATAGAGAGTTTATCCTACTTATGATTCAGAGTTGATGACGTGACTCTCACATACTCATATTGTAGCGTGTTTGATGCGGTGAGATGTGTGGAATTAGGATTGAATGCGCAAAATTGCAGTTCAGTTTTGAAAGGAAGGTCATAGGTTTTAGACAACATGGGAGATTTCAGATGTGTAAGGTAATGTTAGAACTTTCTTGTATTGCCCGAGAAGGATCATTGTCTATTGAATTTTGAATACCTGACTAGTACTACTGGGATTGCATGGTTGGTAACTATTGATGATTAAGTTTGCTACTCAGCGCAGAGGATTTATAGGGGTAATTCTCATGAGATGATTATGTACATTATTTAGGTAGAAGAGTTAGAGATCGTATATGGAGATTCTTGTATTCATGAGACTAAGAAATTGGGTCTTCTTAGAGGCAGACTATCCATTTGGTTGCAGACTGTGACCGTGTGTTAAGGGTTTGATAGCGAATTGCATGTGTTATGAATAGGCCATTGTGGACCTTTGGAAGTCTATTCATCTATTCAAAATGCTTTGAATTGATTTGTGGGCATATTGGCAGGCCTAGTGGGAAGGTGTATACTGCAATAGATTGGATTTGTTTACCCAGCACAACATTTTCTAAGGGTATTTCATCGTCTAGAGTTGCTCTTATTCATGACCTAATCTATCTCTTGTGTTATTCTCTTATGCTACGATGTATCGTTAGACCATTTGACTATTCACACGCATTATTTGGTTCTGTTTAGGCCTTGTGGTGATAGTTGAGCGAGATGGCTCTTGAGATGCTGAATTACTTATTGCACCTTAGTCATGATTTGCCTGTTTGTGGTATATTGTGCTATTCGCCTTTCCATAATTATGATCATACACTTAGAGTGCTAGCCGTTGATACACTTGTGTTAGTGTATTGTGAGAACTACGACTCGATGGGTATTCCATGTAGATTGATATGCTGGGATCAGGTTATGCACCACAACAGAGTTATATTTAGATACAATTATTTATGCTTATTTTGTGTGTTTTGTTTCTATCTTGTGAGATGGACTCATAGCATTGTGCTTTTGTATGTGTGTATTGAACTTGTTGGAAAGTTTTCCTATATGGTTCTCTTCCCATTATTGGTCACATTTAAGTTGTTGCTTGTTTGGTGCACAAATTGCATCATATATTGTTCTAAGGGTTATTTGATGTGGCCTGTCAGTCGAGTAGATTTTACTAGACGAGATAAGATTGGAATTAGTGCAATCGAAAATAGATAAGGAATGTTTGAATGAAGAATATCATTAGTTAGCTCAGAATTTGGCAATGGATCTTGTCAATCGAGGGAACTCCACGACTTGTTGATCTGATGGGTGATTTTGGGTTTCTACATATTTCTTTCATTATTGGCAGTGTTTTGAATGAGGCATATTACTGATATTGGATTTGTTAATAAGAAGCTAATGTGGACGGAAGGTATTGCTATGAGCATATGAGGTATGCAGTATATCGTGGTTATATCTTGGATTATATATTTATGGCTTGATACAGCTTGTGGGGAATGATACAATGTATATATATGAGAATCAGATCATAGAGGGAGTTCCAGAAATTGGGATTTGGTTTTAAGGATTGTAAGCTAAGGTTAGAGGAAGAATCTTCGATCAGGATTGTATTAATCAGCTTTTATGGATCTAGGTAATGTAAGATCACCCATGGTTGTGTATGATGAGATTATACAATGATTTGATGGCTTTGTAATGACTATTGGCACGTTTGAGGACGAAAATATGTTTAAGTGGGGGAGAATATAACGATCCAACCATTTATTTTGAGTTCTAGCATTTTGTTATGTGAATTGAGACTTCGAATGGCTTCATATGGTGTATTATAACTTGCGTGTATTGAGGTTTGCAAGGTTGGGATAGATTGGATAGAGTGATTCTTAAATTGGAAGCTTTAGATTGGAGGAGTTGACCAATATTTAAATTTTGAGTAAACAACCTCAGAATCGAGATTTGATGGTTTCAGTAGGTTCGTATGGTGATTTTGGACTTGAGCATATTTTCGTATTTGAATTTGGATATTTGTAGGAGGTTTCGACTCTATTTGTCAAAAGTTTGAAATTTGAAGAATTGAAGAGTTCATAGGTTTGATCGGGAGTTGACTTCAATATTATTGGACTCCTATTATGGTTTTGAGACCTTGATTAGGTACTAATGGTCAATGTGAACATATGCGCAAAGTTTGATTGTTATCCAGAATGTCTAAGTATGATTAAGACGCGTTTGGCAAAGTTTGAAGGTTTAAAAGTTAAGAGAATAATTTGATCTTCAATTATTGGTTTTGATGTTATTGTGGTGATTTGACCATTTGGATAAGTTTGCATAACATATTTAGACTTATCGTTGTGATTGGACAGGGGTCCCGACGAGCTCGAGTGTGTTTCGGATTGATTCCGGACCCTTTTGGGAGTTGATGACATAGTTGGTTCTAGTGTGGTCGCAATGCGGCCTAGTGTACACATTTGCGAGTTTCGGTATCGCNCTATTCGCCTTTCCATAATTATGATCATACACTTAGAGTGCTAGCCGTTGATACACTTGTGTTAGTGTATTGTGAGAACTACGACTCGATGGGTATTCCATGTAGATTGATATGCTGGGATCAGGTTATGCACCACAACAGAGTTATATTTAGATACAATTATTTATGCTTATTTTGTGTGTTTTGTTTCTATCTTGTGAGATGGACTCATAGCATTGTGCTTTTGTATGTGTGTATTGAACTTGTTGGAAAGTTTTCCTATATGGTTCTCTTCCCATTATTGGTCACATTTAAGTTGTTGCTTGTTTGGTGCACAAATTGCATCATATATTGTTCTAAGGGTTATTTGATGTGGCCTGTCAGTCGAGTAGATTTTACTAGACGAGATAAGATTGGAATTAGTGCAATCGAAAATAGATAAGGAATGTTTGAATGAAGAATATCATTAGTTAGCTCAGAATTTGGCAATGGATCTTGTCAATCGANAGGATTCCCATATTTGTGTATGTCTAAGATTTGAGATTTTCCTTGGATGGTGTCGTGAATAGAGGTATTTGTATATCATTATTGATTCTACATTGCAATATTAAAGAGATAAAAGAAACAACTTCGGATTCAAATGAGGCCGTCATAGAGTGGGTGCTTTGGTTTGAGGTGCTATTGGGTGCATGAGAGGGAATTAAGTAGTTTATGAGTCTTCAGATGACGCAATTTCACATTGGGATCACTTGGGAGGAGTTTTGATTAAGGTCTATAGTGTTATCTTGAAGGCAAATCAAGAGGAATCTGAAGAAGTTAGGTAAGCTTTGTAGCGGTTTGGATCATCATAGTAACAGAAGTGATCAACTCTTTTGGCATGATGGGGTTTTTCAGGTGTTTTGCAGTAATACTCTGGGTTTGGAAATCTACATGAATCAGTTGATTTAGAGAGAATCAGTTCTGATGGTTTGATTTTTTACAAAGAGGTTTCGAAGAGTTTGCGATGGTTTTGACCACAACTTGAGACTAATGGCTTCTGCAGGTATCGAAGGTTTGTTGTGCGTTGCGATGTTCCCTTGGATTAAGTTAAGTGGATGCTTCCTGGTTGATAGAGAGTTTATCCTACTTATTATTCAGAGTTGATAACGTGACTCTCACATACTCATATTGTAGCGTGTTTGATGCGGTGAGATGTGTGGAATTAGGATTGAATGCGCAAAATTGCAGTTCAATTTTGAAAGGAAGGTCATAGGTTCTAGACAACATGGGAGATTTCAGATGTGTAAGGTAATGTTAGAACTTTCTTGTATTGACCGAGAAGGATCATTGTCTATTGAATTTTGAATACCTGACTAGTACTACTGGGATTGCATGGTTGGTAACTATTGATGATCAAGTTTTCTACTCGGCGCAGAGGATTTATAGGGGTAATTCTCATGAGGTGATTATGTACATTATTTAGGTAGAAGAGTTAGAGATCGTATATGGAGATTCTTGTATTCATGAGACTAAGAAATTGGGTCTTCTTAGAGGCAGACTATCCATTTGGTTGCAGACTGTGACCGTGTGTTAAGGGTTTGATAGCGAATTGCATGTGTTATGAATAGGCCACTGTGGACCTTTGGAAGGCTATTCATCTATTCAAAATGCTTTGAATTGATTTGTGGGCATATTGGCAGGCCTAGTGGGAAGGTGTATACTGCAATAGATTGGATTTGTTTACCCAGCACAACATTTTCTAAGGGTATTTCATCGTCTAGAGTTGCTCTTATTCATGACCTAATCTATCTCTTGTGTTATTCTCTTATGCTACGATGTATCGTTAGACCATTTGACTATTCACACGCATTATTTGGTTCTGTTTAGGCCTTGTGGTGATAGTTGAGCGAGATGGCTCTTGAGATGCTGAATTACTTATTGCACCTTAGTCATGATTTGCCTGTTTGTGGTATATTGTGATATTCGCCTTTCCATAATTATGATCATACACTTAGAGTGCTAGCCGTTGATACACTTGTGTTAGTGTATTGTGAGCACTACAGCTCGATGGGTATTCCATGTGGATTGATATGTTGGGATCAGGTTATGCGCCACAACAGAGTTATACTTAGATACAATTATTTATGCTTATTTTGTATGTTTTGTTTCTATCTTGTGAGATAGACTCATAGCATTGTGCTTTTGTGTGTGTGTATTGAACTTGTTGGAAAGTTGTCCTATATGGTTCTCTTCCCATTATTGGTCACATTTAAGTTGTTGCTTGTTTGGTGCACAAATTGCATCATATATAGTTCTAAGGGTTATTTTATGTGGCATGTCAGTCGAGTAGATTTTACTAGACGAGATAAGATTGGAATTAGTGCAATCGAAAATAGATAAGGAATGTTTGAATGAAGAATATCATTAGTTAGCTCAGAATTTGGCAATGGATCTTGTCAATCGAAGGAACTCCACGACTTGTTGATCTGATAGGTGATTTTGGATTTCTACATATTTCTTTCATTATTGGCTGTGTTTTGAATGAGGCATATTACCGATATTGGATTTGGTAATAAGCAGCTAATGTGGACGGAAGGTATTGCTATGAGCATATGAGGTATGCAGTATATCGTGGTTATATCTTGGATTATATATTTATAGCTTGATACAGCTTGTGGGGAATGATACAATGTATATATATGAGAATCAGATCATAGAGGGAGTTCCAGAAATTGGGATTTGGTTTTAAGGATTGTAAGCTAAGGTTAGAGGAAGAATATTCGATCAGGATTGTATTAATCAGCTTTTATGGATCTAGGTAATGTAAGATCACCCATGGTTGTGTATGATGAGATTATACAATGATTTGATGGCTTTGTAATGACTATTGGCACGTTTGAGGACGAACATATGTTTAAGTGGGGGAGAATATAACGATCCAACCATTTATTTTGAGTTCTAGCATTTTGTTATGTGAATTGAGACTTCGAATGGCTTCATATGGTGTATTATAACTTGCGTGTTTTGAGGTTTGCAAGGTTGGGATAGATTGGATAGAGTGATTCTTAAATTGGAAGCTTTAGATTGGAGGAGTTGATCAATATTTAAATTTTGAGTAAACAACCTCAGAATCGAGATTTGATGGTTTCAGTAGGTTCGTATGGTGATTTTGGACTAGAGCATATTTTCGTATTTGAATTTGGATATTTGTAGGAGGTTTCGACTCTATTTGTCAAAAGTTTGAAATTTGAAGAATTGAAGAGTTCATAGGTTTGATCGGGAGTTGACTTCGCTATTATTGGACTCCTATTATGGTTTTAAGACCTTGATTAGGTACTAATGGTCAATGTGAACATGTGTGCAAAGCTTGATTGTTATCCAGAATGTCTAAGTGTGATTAAGATGCGTTTGGCGAAGTTTGAAGGTTTAAAAGTTAAGAGAATAATTTGATCTTCAATAATTGGTTTTGATGTTATTATGGTGATTCGACCATTTGGATAAGTTTGCATAACATATTTAGACTTATCGTTGTGATTGGACAGGGATCCCGAGGAGCTCGAGTGTGTTTCGGATTGATTCCGGACCCTTTTGGGAGTTGATGACATGGTTGGTTCTAGTGTGGTCGCAATGCGGCCTAGTGTACACATTTGTGAGTTTCGGTATCGCAAAAGCTATGGAGGAGCAGCTTCAGGAGACTCGCATCTGCGATGTGGTAGTGCAAACACGAAGTTCACTTTTGCAAAGAAAATACGCATTTACGAGAGTTGTCAAGCCAAGATAGGGTCGCTCATGCGGGTTCTTGTGCATGCATGAGGAGCCGTGCCTGCGGAGTTATTTGTCGCAGTTGCAATGGTTTATAAGGAAGTGTTCGCATATGAGAACTTAGTGGCACACAAGCGAGCGTTTTAGTCGCAGATGCGAGAGGCCCCGGCAGCATGTTATATTTTGAGGGTTTGTTCTTTTATCTTTATTTTGAGATTTGGAGCACGGAAAAGGGCAAATTTAGAGGATATTTTCACTACTAATTTGAACGTAAGTAATTTTCACTTCGATTTGATTATATATCTTGATTTTCCGTTGATTTACACACTTTAATCATGAAATTTTGAAGGGAAATTTGGAGTTTTTGCCTACACTTTAAGAAAATGTATTTTTGGGATTTGAGTATTGATTTGTACTCGGTTTTAAAATCTAATCACATATTTGGACTCGGTAGTTTATGGGTCATCGAGAATGGTATTGATTTCTAATTTTAGGCAGTGGTCCTGGGATGACTTTTGCTGACTTTTTTGGAATCGTTCAAAGATCGAAAATTTATGGATTGGGATCGCTTCCTATAGCATTATTTCACTTCCTTAGTTGATGATTGTCTTGGATTTTCATGGTTGGAGAGCTAGAGCGAGGTTTATACTGAATCTAAGGTTGAAGACTAGCCTGGATGAGGTAAATATCTTGCCTAACATTTTTCATGGAATAACCTTTAGGATATAACCTTATTTGTCTAATTGGAATATGTGAAAAGTGACGTATATGCAAGGTGATTAATGTATTTACGGGTGCTATGTATGATCCATGACCGGAGTAGTCTTTAGGTATACCATGCCTTATTTTGGATATTATGCTTCCTACTATCACACTTATTATGTTTGTATGATTACATGAACCTCTTGAAACGTGCTAGAGATCATGTGTAGGTATTAATTTTTGGATTTGAACATGATATACGTTATTGCATGGCGTATCCGCCTGATCTGAGCTGTAGTTGTACATACACCTTAGCATGCTACTTTGTCAATCTATGAGTATGGGATTTGATATTCATTGTTGTATACATATATTCTTGTATATACTTTCTATGTGATGGACTGGATCGATAGCTCGTGAGTTGTCCGTGCGGATGTTATTAGTTATGGCACGTGAGTTGTCCATGCGGTTGTAATGATTAAGGCATGTGAGATGTCCATGCATAGTGTGGATACGGATCCATCCCCTAGGGTCGTCCTCTCATGTTTCTCCTTGATGACGTACACACAGATTATGGAAAATTGATCAGTGGTTGGATTTTGTATATCTTCTCTATATATAAACTCCTTGAATGTATACATAAGTTTCACTGCATATCTTCTTTATATGCTAGCTCTGGAATGTATGCATATCTTTTATGCATATCTTCTCTATATAATGCTTTACTTGATGAAATGATTCACGGTACTTGTCTTCTCTATATGTTAGTATGTTTAACTTGACTTGCTTATTCATGCATATCTTCTCGATATGAAACTATTGCTGAATTACTGATACTTCATGCCTATCTTCTCTATATGTAACTATTGATAATTTAATGATGTTAAGCATTTATCTTCTCTATATGCTGAGTTGTTAGACTGGTATGAAACTGTGCATACCTTCTTTACATGAAATTGTTGACGAGTTTTTTTGACATCAAATGCATATCTTCCTTATTTGTTGAACTGCTAGTTGGTTTACGATGTTGGAGCATATTTTCTCTATGTGCACTGATGATCTTATCTATAATTCATGCTTAGAGTTCGGAATTGTTGTTGTGTACATGNCCCTACTATCACACTTATTATGTTTGTATGATTACATGGACCTCTTGAAACGTGCTAGAGATCATGTGTAGGTATTGATTTTTGGATTTGAACATGATATACGTTATTGCATGGCGTATCCGCCTGATCTGAGCTGTAGTTGTACATACACCTTAGCATGCTACTTTGTCAATTTATAAGTATGGGATTTGATATTCATTGTTGTATACATATATTCTTGTATATACTTTCTATGTGATGGACTGGATCGGTAACTCGTAAGTTGTCCGTGCGGATATTATTAGTTATGGCACGTGAGTTGTCCATGCGGTTGTAATGATTAAGGCATGTGAGATGTCCATGTATAGTGTGGATACGGATCCATCCCCTAGGGTCGTCCTCTCATGTTTCTCCTTGATGACGTACACACAGATTATGGAAAATTGATCAGTGGTTGGATTTTGTGTATCTTCTCTATATATAAACTCCTTGAATGTATACATAAGTTTCACTGTGTATCTTCTTTATATGCTAGCTCTAGAATGTATGAATACTTTTTATGCATATCTTCTCTATATAATGCTTTACTTGATGAAATGATTCACGGTACTTGTCTTCTCTATATGTTAGTATGTTTAACTTGACTTGCTTATTCATGCATATCTTCTCGATATGAAACTATTGCTGAATTACTGATACTTCATGCCTATCTTCTCTATATGTAACTATTGATAATTTAATGATGTTAAGCATTTATCTTCTCTATATGTAACTATTGATAATTTAATGATGTTAAGCATTTATCTTCTCTATATGCTGAGTTGTTAAACTGGTATGAAACTGTGCATACCTTCTTTATATGAAATTGTTGACGAGTGTTTTTGACATTAAATGCATATCTTCCTTATTTGTTGAACTGCTAGTTGGTTTACGATGTTGGAGCATATTTTCTCTATGTGCACTGATGATCTTATCTATAATTCATGCTTAGAGTTCGGTATTGTTGTTGTGTACATGTATATATTATTGAGCTGTACAGGTTAAGTAAACTGAATATGACTTGAAAACCTCGTCACTACTTCACCAAGGTTAGTCAGGATACTTAGTGAGTACATTGGGTCGATTGTGCTCATACTGCACTTTTGCACCTTGCATGCAGATCTTGGAGCTGAGCTGTTGTGTATGATGAAGGCTAGCATTGGAGTTGTACTAGTATTCTAGATACAAGCTACCACTTATTCAAGGTATATTAGAACTTATATTTCTGTTTATGTAAGTTTCAAACAGATGACGTAACCTTTCTTCTTATCAGACTTATATTCGTATTCTTATTCTTAGTCGTTCATGACTTGTACTACCATTCCTTGAGGTAATTGTATGGATTTTCACCTTCTTTTTTATTGTTACTTATGCTCTTTCATTTGAGTTGTATTATTCATTGTTTGGCTTACCTAGCATGTTGGGTTTAGGTTCCATCACGACTATATGGAATTTTGGGTCGTGACATTTTATCAATCTCCTTTTAAAAGGATCATATATGTCACGACCCAAATCGGAGGGTCGGGACGGACACCCGGTGCCTTACTCAACCGAGTACCAACATAATGTATCTATATTTTCATACCATCATGGGTAAATGAGCTAGAAGGGGTCATCATGAGATAACGGGAATAAAATATAAGGGAATACTCGACATAGGACGACCCAACATGATATACAAACTTATACATGTGACATACGGGCCTATAAGGCCTACATGATCATTTGTATACTCAAAACATAGTCCAACAAGGCCATACAAGTATCCATATACATGACATCTAAGAGTACATAAACGTCATAAATGTCGGGACTGGGACCCGCCATACCAATCATTACTTGTCCAAAGCATACTAACCAAATATACAACTCCGGAGCAAGTGGAGTGTGCCAACACAATCCAGTGAGCTGATAGCCTATTAGGTAGACTGTAAACCTCTCTATCGGGACATACGGGCATGAAACGCAGCATCCCCAGGAAAAAGGGACGTCAGTACGAATAAAGTACCGAGTATGTAAGGTAGGAAACATAAGTAAGAACCATAATATAATGAGAGGTAGAGAAGATACAACCTGTAACATCTTAATGCCTTTGAAGGCTACTGACATGAAATGCATGATACATATATATACATAAGATGTTAAAAACATTCGCCTCTGTGGGCATCATCATCATATCGTACCCTGCCTCAAAGAGGACTCGGTAAAAACGTACTCGGCCATCATAAAGCTCGATAGAATCGTACCCAGCCATGTAGAGCTTGGTAAACCCAACTGATCAGTGGTTGCACAATAGGTGACGTACTCGGCCGACTATAGCGTGGCTCGGTAGAGTAAAATAGATACATATATATATAATGCATGCTGGACTAATGGAATCATGTTCTAAACCTTTCGAGTGACGTAAGGTCGTCTCACCTTCGATTAACATTATGGACATCCATACCGTCAATATTAACCTTAATAGGATTCAAGGATCATACATACTTGCTTAGAATAACTTTATAAATAAAGAACAACATGGACAACCTTAGTTGCTAGGAGTAGATCCGTTATGAAATAGCATATCGTTTACGTTCATTTCACGTTATATCATGCCAAAAGAAATAAGAAAGTGCCTTAACATACCTGTATGATCTCTTCATTAATCCTCAACCAAGCTCAACACAACTTCTTGCGACTACAACAAGTGAAATGATATTGTTATCAACATATAATGTCGTACCATCATATTTGGCTAGTCGTATAGCTTACGGAAAATTGGGCAGAAACTCTCCTATTTTTACTACATCCCAAAGACCACTAGGTGTCATCAATAGCCCAACAACAACAACAATAACCAACAACAATATAATCCAATATGAGCTTTTCCGATTATCTTCACAATCATATTGAGCGGCAAGCTCACTTTTACTAATAACAAAACATAAATTGAATCTAACTCTTATTTCATAAATTGGTTCACAACCTTCAGAACATCATACTTATATGTACTATATAGTTCCTAATTTAAAACATTCACAAAATGACTTCCAAAACAACCTCATATGCCTAGTATCCTAACTTTTATCGTCAATCACTTGTATTTCGTGTTGTATACGTCAATAAACTTAGTTAACACCTAGAAAAGCTTCACAATAGCAAAAACAACACTATAAAATTATTTCTCATAATTTTCACCCACCACAAACCATATATGTGGCCAAAAAATAGTCCATCCAAAAACATAACCTTGTCGACTTTTGTTTCATAACTCGCTTGGCTTCAAACCTTTACACACAAATTTCACACGACTAAAATAACTCATAAATTTACATTATTATCATCTTAAGCACCCTAGTCTCACCCCACAAGTATGGGTTACAATATTCCGAACTTGCCGACTTTCAACGAAACTTATTTTCTTCGATTCAATTAGCTTCTTAACTTTCTAACCCTCACGATACTCCTTAAAACTTGCTTTAACCCATTATTATCTTTGTAAAAGTCCTTCAATTCTCTGACATATATTGATTCACTTAAGAAGAATTCTAACTTGAAAGTACAGGGTGTAACACCTTCCCCCATTTGAAAAATTCATCCTCGAATGTAAAGGAGTCTTATAGGAGAAACTAGCTCTTACGGATTTTACTGAAATTTTTATAGAGTCTCATTTGCAAACATGACTATCCCATACCTTGTGTCCAAATAATTCTGCTCCTGAAAACGCTGTAATGCTTCAATTCTGAATACCATTTAATCATAAAGTTATGTTGATCGAAATCGCATAACATGGGATAATAAAACACATGATTGAGCTACAGTCGTCAAGAATTTTCTATCTAAAACAATTGAGGGTACTTAGAATTTGTCTCTTCTATGGCTTTCCACTTCTTACCTTCGACGTTCCTATTCCACCATGATAGTTTTATAGAAGTTACTTTCTTGGTCCCCAACTTATGGACAAGCTGATCTAAAATAACAACTACAACCTTTTTGTAAGACATGTTATTTGTAATCCGAACCTCATGTGCTTCTGCAACATAGATTCCTAATTAATTTATAGCTACTTGAATCTTCTCATAAGATCGATCCTTTATTACTTGTATATCATTTAATGCATTTCTTCAATATCCGAACATGATAGCCAGGTGAATGGATCCTAATTCTGAGGAAAAATTCACTTTAGTCCCTTCTTTGGGTAGTTTGGACGTGGATTTATGTATGTCTTGATTAGCTTGTACCATTAAGTTACTATTCTCTTTATGAGCAAAATTTTCAAGAAGGCCTCATTATCAATTCGAGATTTCCTTAAGTCTNGTATTTGGCTAGTCGTATAGCTTACGGAAAATTGGGCAGAAACTCTCCTGTTTTTACTACATCCCAAAGACCACTAGGTGTCATCAATAGCCCAACAACAACAACAATAACCAACAACAATATAATCCAATATGAGCTTTTTCGATTATCTTCACAATCATATTGAGCGGCAAGCTCACTTTTACTAATAACAAAACATAAATTGAATCTAACTCTTATTTCATAAATTGGTTCACAACCTTCAGAACATCATACTTATATGTACTATATGGTTCCTAATTTAAAACATCCACAAAATGACTTCCAAAACAACCTCATATGCCTAGTACCCTAACTTTTATCGTCAATCACTTGTATTTCGTGTTGTATACGTCAATAAACTTAGTTAACACCTAGAAAAGCATCACAATAGCAAAAACAACACTATAAAATTATTTCTCATAATTTCCACCCACCACAAACCATATATGTGGCCAAAATATAGTCCATCCAAAAACATAACCTTGTCGACTTTTGTTTCATAACTCGCTTGGCTTCAAACCTTTACTCACAAATTTCACACGACTAAAATAACTCATAAATTTACATTCTTATCATCTTAAGCACCCTAGTCTCACCCCACAAGTATGGGTTACAATATTCCGAACTTGCCGACTTTCAACGAAACTTATTTTCTTCGATTCGATTAGCTTCTTAACTTTCTAACCCTCACGATACTCCTTAAAACTTGCTTTAACCCATTATTATCTTTGTAAAGGTCCTTCAATTCTCTGACATATATTGATTCACTTAAGAAGAATTCTAACTTGAAAGTACAGGGTGTAACACCCTTCCCCCATTTGGAAAATTTGTCCTCGAATGTAAAGGAGTCTTATAGGAGAAACTAGCTCTTACGGATTTTACTAAAATTTTGATAGAGTCTCATTTGCAAACATGACTATCCCATACCTTGTGTCCAAATAATTCTGCTCCTGAAAACGCTGTAATGCTTCAATTCTGAATACCATTTAAACATAAAGTTATGTTGATCGAAATCGCATAACATGGGATAATAAAACACATGATTGAGCTATAGTCGTCAAGAATTTTCTATCTAAAACAATTGAGGGTACTTAGAATTTGTCTCTTCTATGGATTTCCACTTCTTACCTTCGACGTTCCTATTCCACCATGATATTTTTATAGAAGTTACTTTCTTGGTCCCCAACTTGTGGACAAGCTGATCTAAAATAACAACTACAACCTTTTTGTAAGACATGTTATTTGTAATCCGAACCTCATGTGCTTCTGCAACATAGATTCCTAATTAATTTATAGCTACTTGAATCTTCTCATAAGATCGATCCTTTATTACTTGTATATCATTTAATGCATTTCTTCAATATCCGAACATGATAGCCAGGTGAATGGATCCTAATTCTGAGGAAAAATTCACTTTAGTCCCTTCTTTGGGTAGTTTGGACGTGGATTTATGTATGTCTTGATTAGCTTGTACCATTAAGTTACTATTCTCTTTATGAGCAAAATTTTCAAGAAGGCCTCATTATCAATTCGAGATTTCCTTAAGTCTCGGCGTCGTGTTTTGGGGTTCAATCTATAACGCTTCTAAGCACAAACACTCTTGAAATAAGTTGACTTTTCTATAACTTGATACGTTAAATCGGGTTGAATAATTCTGTCTTTCAAACTGCCTTATGGGGAATCTATATTTCCTTCTGCATCATGCTTTATAAGGAGTTATTCTGTGCAGTTTAAAATATTTTCTTATGATCCTCCCACATGTATAGATACTACTATAGTTATTGTTGTGTACTACTCAATAGTCGGTAATTGATTATCCATCCTTCCATAATATTTGGCATCTTAGATTGTAACATGTCTTTGAGCATCTGAATTGTACGCTTTACTTGATAGAATTATCTTATGTACCCATGTTTCTTGAGAGAGATTTCAAAAGCTATTTGTAACTGAGCAACTCTATTAACTGTAATCGAGGCAGAAATATTTTGTACCTGATCTACCTTCTGCACCCTTCCGTTATATATAACCTTTAGTAATTTGTCCAGTAAAAATAAATAGATTTTTGTCAAACTAACNTCCTGAAAACGCTGTAATGCTTCAATTCTGAATACCATTTAATCATAAAGTTATGTTGATCGAAATCGCATAACATGGGATAATAAAACACATGATTGAGCTACAGTCGTCAAGAATTTTCTATCTAAAACAATTGAGGGTACTTAGAATTTGTCTCTTCTATGGCTTTCCACTTCTTACCTTCGACGTTCCTATTCCACCATGATAGTTTTATAGAAGTTACTTTCTTGGTCCCCAACTTATGGACAAGCTGATCTAAAATAACAACTACAACCTTTTTGTAAGACATGTTATTTGTAATCCGAACCTCATGTGCTTCTGCAACATAGATTCCTAATTAATTTATAGCTACTTGAATCTTCTCATAAGATCGATCCTTTATTACTTGTATATCATTTAATGCATTTCTTCAATATCCGAACATGATAGCCAGGTGAATGGATCCTAATTCTGAGGAAAAATTCACTTAGTCCCTTCTTTGGGTAGTTTGGACGTGGATTTATATATCTCTTGATTAGCTTGTCCCATTAAGTTACTATGCTCTTTATGAGCAAAATTTTCAAGAAGGCCTCATTATCAATTCGATATTTCCTTAAGTCTCGGCGTCGTGTTTTGGGGTTCAATCTATAACGCTTCTAAGCACAAACACTCTTGAAATAGGTTGACTTTTCTATAACTTGATACGTTAAATCAGGTTGAATAATTCTGTCTTTCAAACTGCCTTATGGGGAATCTATATTTCCTTCTGCATCATGCTTTATAAGGAGTTATTCTGTGCAGTTTAAAATATTTCCTTATGATCCTCCCACATGTATAGATACTACTATAGTTATTGTTGTGTACTACTCAATAGTCGGTAATTGATTATCCCATCCTTCCATAATATTTTGCATCTTAGATTGTAACATGTCTTTGAGCATCTGAATTGTACGCTTTACTTGATAGAATTATCTTATGTACCCATGTTTCTTGAGAGGGATTTCAAAAGCTATTTGTAACTGAGCAACTCTATTAACTGTAATCGAGGCAGAAATATTTTGTACCTGATCTACCTTCTGCACCCTTCCGTTATATATAACCTTTAGTAATTTGTCCAGTAAAAATAAATAGATTTTTGTCAAACTAACTACAGTCATCCATGTTGAATCGAACTTGCTATATTTGTAACAAATCTTATGCCAATCTTTTCTCCTTTATATATTGGGTCAATTTATTCATGTCAATCCATTGAGTTCTTGATGTTGTATTTTGTCCAATCAACAACTGGAGTATTAAGCTACAACCCTACAATGATTTCCTTCATGTCATCCTACCAATGTAATCCTTTGACAACATGGTATACTTTTGACGTTCCGAGATGAATAGAATAGTGTGAATAATGAACCTCTGTCCCAATGCGCAATCGGTCATGATATTTCAAGATCCCTCCTTCAATAGACTCAAAAAGTTGCAGTTGTCTCTTGCCGAATACTTCTTTTAACTCTCTCTAAAATGGAAATATTCCTTATATACAAGAGATGACTCTACCATATTCCAGGCCATTATATTTTTATTAACTGATTCTGCCAAGCGTATTTTGAACCTATTAATTGGTGAAGACCTCTAGTCAACCCTTATTTCCTTTTGGGCTTGCTCATTATCAAACTACCCATGACTTATGACTAAACGCATCCATTACAATCTTAGTTCCGCTCTTTTTATTCTAGTTCTAAGTCGTCTTATATAAAACATATATACCATTATGGTTCTCCATTCCTCCTTATTTTTCTCACTGCCCCTAGTTGTCAATGACTTCTTATTTGGCTTATATTATGATATTCCTCCTTTGCAATCCTGATCAAATTCCCACACATTCTGAATACCTTGTATCTATAGTTCTAGATCTCATCTATTGATTTTTATCTTATTGTTACCGTATATATTTGATGCATTCTTCATTTGTTAGGTTCCGATTTATAGAAGAAACTAACATTGTGAAATAGCTTACCTTCATACTGCTTCTTTCTATTTCGTCCTTTCCTTATTGTCTATCCTAAGTCTTATTCTTGATGTCGACTTTATTGTTTCCACTTTGATGGTTTCTCTTCTTTAGATTTTGTTTCCTTGAAATATCGTATTAACTCCCTTGTTCTTGTTATCATCTCGATTATCCCTCAATGTTACAATATTTAGACATTACCATGGTCTATCTTTAATTTCAAAAGTCATTGTACTCGGGTCTCTTTCTAACTCCCTATGATTGTTTTTCCTTCTCCTTTCAATCTCAGCAAATTATTTTGGAGTTGTCTTCCAACTTTAACGAATTCTTCATCTTAACATTCCCATGTATAAAGTGATTGACTATGCTTGTCGTCTATTTATAAACCAATATTGTCTCTTTTCTTCCAGGATAGGGGTAAGGATGCGTACATCCTACTCTCCCCAGACCCCACTTGTAGGATTATCACTAGGTTTTTATTGTTGTTGTTGTTCCATATCCTTTGTACTCGTGCGTTACTTTAAAATTACTCATACTTCTATCCCGATCCTCCAATTCTTTTGTTGTTAAACAAAAATGCTCCTGACTTAGTGCTTTACCACCTCGTCTTCCACCCTTAGGAAAATAGTTCAATATTTCACACTTGAAGTCCTACTCATCCTTCCATCTTCCGTAGGTCCGTATCCCTAGTAGCTTACAATTGTCCTATGGGTAACCTTTCTTCATCGAAGACAATTTATAGGGGTCTATATATGTAGCGAGTCATACATTCTTGATGTCATGCCTTCTTTCGACAAGTTTAACTTTAGTTCACGTAGATTGTCAAGGATATCTTTACCAATTTTGTTTTAGGGTTCTTCTCCCACTAATCCTCTTCTCCCTTCTGCTTATTCACTCTTTCTATCATTGCAATGCTAGCTAGTGTGAGAGTCCTTTGAGTCTCTAATAGGGACCTTAGTTATAGTTCATCCTAACTCATCCTCTGATATCAGCACTGTCGCCCCCTACTTTCTCGCGAAATCGGACTTCGACACGTGATAACTCTTTTAAAGGGATGGTGTTAAAAGAGAAAGTCGCCACCTAACGGGGTTGAGGTGCGTTAGGGCACCTATTTGCAAATAACTCTGGTTTAACCAGTTTGCATCACCAAAGATCGGGTAAGGGATCAAATTACCTCGAGGAGAAGGTGTTAGGCACTCCT
>AWOL01S0279323.1:0-24053 GCA_000715115.1 Nicotiana otophora
CTGCTTACATGGAATTCACTCTCCATCATATGGATATCAATAGTGCCTTCCTCAATGGCTATCTAAAGGAAGAAGTGCTTGTCAAGCAACTACCTGATTTTGAAAGAAAGGAATGTCCTGATCATGTGTACAAGCTTGATAAGTCACTTTTTGCGCTCAAGCATGCCCCAAGAGCATGGTATGAAAGATTGTCCAAATTCTTGCTTGAGCAAGGCTACAAGAGAGATAAAATTGATAATACCTTATTCTTAAAATAAAAAGGTAAAGATCTCTTTTTTTTCCAGATATATATTGATGATATAATCTTTAGAGCAACAACTGATAGGTTAAGTAAATAATTTGCTAAGCTAATAGGGACTGAATTTTAAATGAGTGTGATGGGTGAGCTAAATTTCTTTTTAGTCTTACAAATTAAATAAAATCAAATGGAACTATGATCCATCAACAAAATTATGTGAAAGAATTGCTCAAAAGGTTTAAAATGAAAGATTCTAAAGAAATTAGCACTCCTATAGCAACAGCCACAAAATTGAACTTGTATGAACCTGGTTCATCTGTTGATCAGAAGATGTATAGGGGAATGATTGGCTCTTTGTTATATCTCACTGCTAGTAGACCAGACATCATTTTTAGTGTAGGCCTTTATGCTAGATTTCAGGTAAATCTAAAGGAGTCTCATCTAAAGGCAGTTAAGAGGATCTTGAGATACTTAAAAGGCAAAACTGATCTTTGCCTATGGTATCCAAAAGGTAATAATATTTATTTAGTAGGATATTCTGATACTGATTATGCAGGTTTTCTTGTAGATAAAAAGAGTACTTCGACTATGGAATACTCTCTTGGCTCATGTCTTGTATCTTGGGCCACCAAAAAGCAAAACTTTATGTCTTTGTCTACTACTGAAGGTGAGTATGTGGTTGTTGCCTCAAGTTGTGCTCAACTGTTATGGATTAAACTGCTATTAATGGATTTTGGAATTGATGTAGCATGTATTCATATCTTTTATGACAATACTAGTGCAATCAGTATGACCAAGAACCTGGTTTATCACAAAAGAACTAAGCACATAGATGTTAGGCATCATTTTCTGAGGGATAATTTTGAGAACGGTTTAATAACTATGGAATTTTGTGCTACTGATAAGCAAATAGCTGACATCTTCACAAAAGCTTTGAGTAGGGATCACTTTGAAAGGAATGGGTTAGAATTAGGAATGATTAAGATCACCTAAAAATCGGTTCTAACTCGATGATTGATTAGATAATTTATGAATTTTGTAAATAATTAAATTAAACATTGCTCAGTCTCATACTTTTATTAGCATACTCTTGTGTCATGTACTAAAATGTCTCACTGATGTCTAATGATATTACCCATATTTTCTTTTAAAAAATCAGTCTTACACAAGAGAACTTTCATTGAAGAACCTGGTTCATCGAGCTTATAAGGTATGTATTCTACACTCCACATGAGTTGAAATAACTACATATGAGTCATGATCTAAAAAGAGTCTCACTTTATTCCAAACTCTTTTTTAAACCAATCAGTTACAAACGAACCAGTTTCACCAAGAGACCCACGCGCCATAATTGACGAAATTTTTGGGGAATAGTCCAACGTCTTTTAAAACCGAAATTCCCAATGCGAAAATACTTCTAAACTCTAAAAACTTGTCGTTAGACACTCAACATTTCCCTCTATAAATTGATCTGACCTTACCCCTTTTCTTCATCTCATATTTTCTAAAAGACCAAAACACCAAAAACCCTTAATCTCTCTCAAATTCTCTCAACCTTCCAAACTGATAAAATGGCAAACACATATGAAAATCTCAAGAATTCTGAAAATCTTTCTTCACCACCCAAAGAACCTTCACCTATACCTTCAACCACCCAAACCCCCAAGAAATTGCATGTCAGGATGATTGCACGCAAAACAGTAGCAAGAAGAGAACATGCTAAGAAATGGAACGAGATGCTACAAGCCAATCAAGCAAAACAAACCCATAAAATGATAAGTTCTTTAAGTCTGCGACTGAGGGGGAAGAACAGTTTCATCTAAAACTGAACAAGTAACTTCTGAGTTAAAAACTTCTATTGTTGCTTCTGAAATTGCAGAGAATCTTGAAAATAGGTTTGAGTTGGTTGGTTCGGCTGCTGGTGTAGAAACTATTGGTAATTAGTGGTAAAAATTGAAAAACAAGATAGTGAGGTTGTTGAGGCAGATGTGAGGGGAAGGGAAAAAGAAAGAGTGGCTGAATCTACTTCACTCACTCTTGTTGGTTTGAATGAAAAAATTGGGCAATGGTTTTTTTGGAGTGAGGGAGTGTTGATGAGGAAGGAATTATTGAAAAAGAAGGAAAAAGTGGCTTTGGGGACACTACTGCAGTAGAGTGGCTGGTTAGGTTGAGGAAAAGTTTCCAAGAACCTTGTTACTTCTAGAAAGGAACTCTTTTATGATCTGCTGCAAAAAAATATCTGGCAGTTACAACCCAAAGAAGAAAAAGAGTGCATGAGTGAGAATACCTAAAAAGTCAATGGGTGGCAAGAAGAGAAAGGATGCCCCTTTATATCCCTGCAGAGACTCCTCCCACAAGAGGAAGAACTACAAGGAGCCAGAAGAAGCAGAGTAAGGCCTAAACGTTTGAGGAGAAAAATATTCTTCCATTCAATAATTAAATCTGTACAAGAGTCATGAATTTATGCAACAACAACAACAACAACAACCCAGTATAATCCCACTAATGGGGTCTGGGGAGGGTAGTGTGTACGCAGACCTTACCCCTACCCTGGGGTAGAGAGGCTGTTTCCAAATGACCCTCGGCATCCTTCCCTCCAAGAACTCCCCACCTTGCTCTTGGGGTGACTCGAACTCACAACCTCTTGGTTGGAAGTGGAGGGTGCTTACCATCAGAGCAACCCACCTTGTCTAAGAGTCATGAATTTATGCAACAACAACAACAACAACAACCCAGTATAATCCCACTAATGGGGTCTGGGGAGGGTAGTGTGTACGCAGACCTTACCCCTACCCTGGGGTAGAGAGGCTGTTTCCAAATGACCCTCGGCATCCTTCCCTCCAAGAACTCCCCACCTTGCTCTTGGGGTGACTCGAACTCACAACCTCTTGGTTGGAAGTGGAGGGTGCTTACCATCAGAGCAACCCACCTTGTCTAAGAGTCATGAATTTATGCAACAACAACAACAACAACAACCCAGTATAATCCCACTAATGGGGTCTGGGGAGGGTAGTGTGTACGCAGACCTTACCCCTACCCTGGGGTAGAGAGGCTGTTTCCAAATGACCCTCGGCATCCTTCCCTCCAAGAACTCCCCACCTTGCTCTTGGGGTGACTCGAACTCACAACCTCTTGGTTGGAAGTGGAGGGTGCTTACCATCAGAGCAACCCACCTTGTCTAAGAGTCATGAATTTATGCAAAAACGAGTTATACAAAAAATGGTAATAATCCCTTGACTCAAGGAGATTCCGATTTCAATGGATTTTCTGTTTAAACATTTTCCTAAAATATCTACATCTATATCTCCTAAAGATCATACAAATCTGATAAAATCAGAATCTTTTATCTTTTTTCTTTAATCTCTACACTACCCCTCAAGTTTGTGCATAGATATCAATCATGACCGACTTGCTAACTAGAGATTCAAATTGTGGATTGAATAGCCCCTTAGTATGAATATCGGCTATTTGTTTAGAAGTCTGAACAAAGGGCATGCAGATTACTCCATCTTCAACTTTGTTTTTTATGAAATGTCTATCTATCTCAACATGTTTTGTTATATCATGTTGCACTGGATTGTGAGCAATATTGATTGATGCTTTGTTGTCAAAATATACTCTCATAGGCATTGTAACACGTCTTCTCAGCTCCTCTAAAATTATCCTAAGCCAAATTATCTCACATACTCCATTTGCCATAGCACGAAATTCTGCTTCTGCACTACTCCTGGCTACCACATTCTATTTTTTGCTCCTCCAGGTTACAAGATTACCCCATACATAGGTACAATACCCAGAGGCAGACCTTCTATCTGAGATCGAGTCTGCCCAATCAGCGTGTGTATAATCTTCAATCCTTTGATGTTCACTTTTTCCAAAGAATAATCCTTTCCTTGGTGAATCTTTAAGGTATCTTAATATCCTATGAACTGCCTCCAATTGTTCTTCACTGGGAGAATGCATAAATTGACTTACCAAACATACCGCGAAAGTTATATCTGGTCTTGTATGTGATAAATAGATAAGCTTTCCAACTAGTCTTTGATATTGTCCTACGTCCACCAGTTTTCCCTTCTTCATTCCAATTTTTTTATTGGGATCTATTGGAGTTTCTGCTGGGCGACATTCGCTCATCCCAGTTTCGTCAAGTAAGTCAAGCACATACTTACGTTGAGAAATTGTAATTCCTCTTTCTGATCTAGATACCTCCATACCCAAGAAGTATTTCAATAGTCCGAGATCTTTGATTTCAAATTCTGAGGCTAGTTTCTTCTTCAAGGCTTCCATTTCTGTTGAGTCATCCCCTGTTAGAATTATGTCGTCCACGTACACTATTAAAACTGCTATCTTCCCTTCTTTTGAGTGCTTTGTGAACATTGTATAGTTTTCTTGTCCTTGAGCATATCCTTGCTTCCTTAAAAACTCGGTGAATCTGTCAAACCATGCTCTCGGAGATTGCTTTAGCCCATATAAAAATTTCCTCTATTTAGAAACTCTCGAGCCATACCTGTTTTCAAATCCTGGAAGAGGGTCCATGTAGACTTCTTCCAATAAGTCACCATTAAGAAATGCATTGTTTATATCAAGTTGTTGAAGAGGCCAGTCCAAGTTCACTGCAATACTCAGAAGAACTCGAATAGTATTTAGTTTTACCATCGGTGCAAATGTCTCGAGATAGTCAATCCCGTAGGTTTGTGTGAAACCTTTGGCCACCAGACGTACCCTATATCTCTCTAAGGACCCATTTGATCTAAACTCTACTGTGAACACCCATTTGCAACCAAAAATCTTCTTTTCCTTTGGCAAATCTACTACCTCCCATATTTTATTTTTTTCAAAAGCCATCATTTCCTCAAGAATTGCTTCCTTCCACTTGGGAAGTTTTAGAGCATCCTGCACATTTATTGGAATTTCCACACTAGATAAATGTGAGGAGAAAGCAGAGAACTTTTGAGAAAGATTTTTAAAAGATACAAAATTGGATATGGGATACTTTGCACAATGTCTGACACCTTTCCTCAAGGCAATGGGAAGGTCAAGATCACTAGAATCGGACTTGACAGGGCTGGACTCAGATAAGTTTATAGGGGAGTTACCTTGAGGATTAGTAGAATCTTGGAGTTTAGATTCTTGATAGTGCCGAGTAGTTCCAGTCTCATGTCTTTGATTTTTGCTTCTCCTTGAGTAGAAAATAAGCTTCTTTACTCAACGAATAACTAGAGACCATCTTTAGAGTCATGGTCTTGAAGCTCCAAATATTTGGGCTAATCCCGAATGACTACAAGACCTAAATCCCTCAGAGAAAATTATATTAATCCAATTACGCTTTCTTTTCAAGCTATGCCTGCTCAAAGTATGTAACTAAAGGATAATTTATATATACAATGTTTTGAAAAGCATGCTAGTATAATCTTAAAGAGAACAAATAAGTTATTTATTTTTATTTTTTATGAAAAGGAGATGGCATGTCTTATTTTAGGTATATAATTAATCTAATGGATTATGCGCATGAAGCAGGGCTCAGTTTGCTTTATTTGTATCAATGTCATGATTTTCCTTAAAGATTCAGATTCCAGATTTTCACTATTTAAAATATCTAATTCTGGTGATAAAATACTAAAGTCCTTATCTGAATAAATTCTAGAATTTGATTCTTTCCTAGGTTCAGAAAGATCAAGAAATTGAAGTGAATCTTCTCTTAATTTCTCCCTCTGAAGATGAGACTTAAGATATGGTTCAGACTCAAAGAAGGTTACATCCATCATAGTGAATATGAATAAAAGCAGTACATCCAAAAACTTTCAAAGGTAAATCATTCATCAACCTAGAGGAAGGAATAGTCTCCTGAAAAACACTTGAGGGTGTCTTGAACTGTAAAACTTTTGAAGGCATTCTGTTGATTAAAAAATGGCAGTTAGAAGAGCTTCCCCCCCAGAGATACTTAGGAACATTACTAATGAATAATAAAGCCCTACTGACCTCTAAGAGATGTTTGTTTTTTTTTTCTCTGCAACCCCATTTTGTTGGGGAGAATCTGGACATGATCTTTGATGTACTATACCTTTTTCTAAGAAAAACTCCCCTAATGCTTCATTAAGATATTATCTGTCATTGTCACTCTTAAATATTTGTATCTTCACCTGAAATTGTGTTTCAATCATAGTATAAAACATTCTAAAGAACTCTCTGACTTTAGATTTTTCTTTCAATAAGTATACCTAACTAAGTCTCGTATGATTATCAATAAAGCTTACAAACCATTTTTTTTCCTATCATGGTAGGAATCCTAGATGGCCCCCAAACATCANTCTTTTTCTAAGAAAAACTCCCCTAATACTTCATTAAGGTATTCTCTGTCATTGTCACTCCTAAATATTTGTATCTTCACCTGAAATTGTGTTTCAATCATAGTATAAAACATTCTAAAGAACTCTTTGACTTTAGATTTTTCTTTCAATAAGTATACCTAATAAAGTCTCGTATGATTATCAATAAAGCTTACAAAACATTTTTTTCCTATCATGGTAGGAATCCTAGATGGCCCCCAAACATCACTATGAATTAGGAAAAAAGGTTTTGTAGCTTTATATGACTTATATGGGAAAGAGGTTCGGTGATGCTTCGCAATTTTACAAACTTCACAATTGAAAAGAGATAGACTTTTATTATTAAATAAACTCGGAAACAAATGTTTAAAATAGAAAAAACTAGGATGTTCTAACTTGTAATGCCAAAGCATAATATTATTACAATAGAACTACAGTTCAAACAGGTACTTGGAGATTGAAAACTAAAATTAGATCCATCCTCGAAGACATAAAGACCTTCACTTTCTCTAGCACTGCCAATCGTCCTCCCCGAGATTAGTATTCACAACGGGAAGAATAAAAAATGGCACGTCAACGAAGGGCACGTACAAGTTTACTTACTAATAATAAATTACATGATAACTTAGGAACATGAAGAATATCATGTAGGACAAGAAGGGGTGAAATTTTAACTGTCTCTATCCCAGCTACTGCCGAGAGAGAACCATCTGCCACCCGAAAATTTTTATTTCCTGCAGATGGGACATATGTGTAAAGGGATTGGGAACAACTGGTCATATGATCAGTTGCTCCGGAATCAACAATCCAAGGTAATTTTCGCAGGATAATACTACTAAGGAAGATTGAGGGTAGGATACCTCTTTGGATAAATGAGCAAGATGGTTGGCTTTTGAGTGTTTCCACCTTAAATTTGTGGAGGTTGCAAAAGATTATGCAAAAACTCTAACTGTTCTTTTGTGAACTAAGGTAAATATGAAGTAGACTGTTGGCTCCTGTCATTCCTGAAAACCCGCAATACTCGATTATCAAGTGGCTGGCCAAATCGACCATCATTCCCCTTTTTCTTCCAATTTGGAGGTTTCGCGTGTATTTTCCAGCAAGTCTCTTTTTTGTGCCACGGATTCTGCAATACTCACAGTAAGATTTTTTCTTTTTATCCCCTTCAGTTTCGTTTCTTACTGTAGCTAGCATAGAGTTCTCTAGCATTTTGAAATATGAATCTGAATTTGGTTTTAGCATCACCTTCCGCCTACTTTCTTCTCTATTTATCTCCGAAAAAGCTTCCCTAAGAGTTGGCAGTGGTTTCTTACCTAAAATTCGGGATCTAACCTCATCATACTCCTTATATAACCTGGCCAAAAATAAATACACACGATCATTTTCCTCTTATTCATAAACCTAACACTATCGGTTAGACAATCCCACTCATCATTATAGCATTGATCTAACTCTTGCCAAAGATACATCATCTCATTATAAAAATTAGTGACCTCACGCTCACCTTATCTAGGCTTCCACAAATTTGTTTTTACCTCAAAGATTTGTGAAAACTTTTCTAAATCTGAGTAAGTTTCTCTCACAGCCTCCCAAATATCTTTTGCTGTGGGAAGGAAAAGGTAAGATTTACCTACAGATGTCTCCATGGAATTAGACAGCCATGCGCTGATGAGTGAATTTTCAGACTTCCACGTGCTAGCTTATGAATCTTCAGCTTTTGGCCTTTGAGTTTCTCCAGTCAAATACCCCAGTTTACTTCTTCCATCTATGGCCAGTTTAACGGATTGAGCCCATTCCAGATATTTTTTTCCATTCCGCTTGTGGACAGTTAACCGGAATGAGTAATTTGATGTACCTCTGTTTAGGCTCATGATGGAACGAGTTGAATCTGCAGTAGCAATCTCTTTCAATGGTGACTCTTATACCATGAAAGTTTGAGGAGAAAAATATTCTTCCATTCAATAGTTAAATCTGTACAAAAGTCATGAATTTATACAAAAAATAATTTTACAAAAGATGGTAACAATCCCTTGACTCAAGGAGATTCCTGATTTCAAGGGATTTTTTGTTTAAACATTTTTCTAAAATATCTACATCTATATCTCCTAAAGATCATACAAATCTGATAAAATCATAATCTTTTATCTTTTTCCTTTAATCTCTACAAGGCCAACTTGAAAAAGTTATTAGCTGAGAGTTCCAAGAATGATACTGTCAAGGGGAAAAAGAAAGTTTGAGAAACAAGTGAGGCAATTCAGATAGATGAGATGGACCTGGTCCTTTAAGATGATGATGAGACAGAGGAATGGGAAGTGGTCACTCCTAGTTCTAAGAAAAGAAATACTTCTAAGAAGAAATCTCTAGAAAAGTCGGCTAAGGCAGAAGACTCGGTCCTATCCAAGAAAACTAGGTCTACTAGAAAATCTAATAAAGTTCTAGTGGTGGAGGAAGAAAGTGAAGAAGAAACTGATCACGGGGAAGTTATATGGTTAAGTTTCAGAAAAGAACCATTTTGATGGGGGAGACTCCTCAGTGATTTGGATGAAGAAGGAATGGTCCTGCTGCTGGAAAAATTAGAGTTACAAGGTTTGAAGGACATGGTTCTTCAGTTGGAAGGAAGATTGGCCAAGGCTGAAATTGTGGAATTTTTTGTCAACTATGAGGTTGAAAATGGAAGGGTCACCAGTGAGGTAAAAAGAGTGAAAATAAGTTTTGATGACAAGCAACTTGGGTAGATACTAGGTATACCGGCTAAGGGGTATAATGACTATACAAAGTTGAAATAGCCTAGTCTAGAAGATCTTTCTACCTCACTGGCCATCATTGGGAAATTTGTTGATAGGGACTTGGAGCAAGAACCTAGAGCTATGTACAAAAGTGAAATGAAGCCATCTCATATCTTTTTGAGTTTGTGAACAAGTTAGCTCTGCCCAGGTAGGAAAGAAGGCATATGGCAACCTTCATAGACCTGGTCTTTATGCAATGCCTAGACAGTGGGAAGTAGATCAATTGGCCAGGGTTCATAATCCAACTCCTTCATAGGGTTGTTTGTGGCATCAAGACTCATAAAATTCTCTATGGATTTGTCCTAAATGTTGTGCTTGCCTCCTTTAAGGTTCCCATCAAGAAATGGGATGTTTGTACTAATAAAGACTATTTTGGGGCCAAAACTTTGACTGATTGTGACTACCAAGTCTAAATTGTGCCTAAAGAACCTGGTTCATCCAAGAGGGTACCTAAGAACAGCAAGGTTAGAGCATTGGAGCAGGAGAGTGGGGTTAAGGATGCTGAGATTGAAAGGCTGAAGAATCGGTTGGCTGAAGTAGAAGCTGAGAAAGACTCTCTCAAGTTTGAGCTTGCAAAGGAGAAAGAGAAGAATGAGGGTATTCTTCAAGATATGCTGAAACTCCTTCAAGACAAGAACCAAGAACCTGGTCCTTCCCAGTCCTAAATCGTTCCTAGCCCAGTCGTAACCAGTGACCCAAGTGGGAGTTCTATATTTTTGCTCATGTTTCTATGTTTTTATTTTTTCTTATGCTTTGAGGTATGATCTTATCAATTAATGAAATTCACTGCTTTTTCTTTAATTTATTATTGATATTTCTTATATGGCTAATATCCTTAGATTGAAAAAGAGAAAAAATTGAATTTCTGATTGCGTTTGAAGTAACCTAGTGGCCATGAGTAATATCTGTTAAAATCTAGTTACTTGACTTAATTATGCAATTTTTCGATGATGCCAAAAGGGGAAAGATAAGGTGTATTTTTGCTTTGGACTGTGATGTTTATAACCTAATGAACTTGGTTTTTGATGATTTGTGATCGTAAATGAAAAGTGTTTTGACATTTTGTTTGATGTTGAGCTGAGTTGAAACAGGTTTCACATTTTTGAAAAGCACAAAGTTTGTCATCATCGAAAAGAGGGGATTTATTGACCTGGGAGGTTTTGGTTTTGAGGATTGGTAAAAGAACACATGCACGAACCAGGTTCATGGACGTTGTACACAGGTTACGGTCAGATTCAAGCAAAAGGCATGCATATGCAAGGGATAAGTATAAGTGGTTATTTTTGATAATCTCTGAACAAAAAGATTGTATATTTGATAAGGAACATGACTCCTTACTTGAAGAGAACTCTATCCAAGATAAGGAAAGAGTTAGAAGTTGAAGTTAACTAGAACTCTTCCACCAGGGAAGAGTAAAGCATCAGGTTTCTAGTTAATCCTAATCCAACTAACCCTCTCTCTCTCTCTCTCTATATATATATATATATATATATATATATATATCAGTTGTGTTCTCTTTTTTAGATGACGCACACATAGAAGTTAAACAAGAATTGAGAGTAAAATAGCAAGCCATTTTGCGAGCAATTCATGTGAGTTTCAAGAGTGCGAACCTGAATCTACATGAACCAGATTGAAGAATCAGTTTCATGTGTCTGACGTTAATTCAAGTTCAATTGTAGTAAGAGCTTTTAAGTTGTACCTTTCAGTTTTTCTTTAGAAGAAATTGTGTTATGTACTTGAGTTATATCATTCATGTTAGAATTAACTTGAAGTAGTCGCAACAGCCTGTGGTTTGTTGCTACAAGGGTTAGAGTTAATCCTTATATTTGCAAGAGTTTGTAAACATTGTTGTTTGGCTTAGAGTTGTAGTAAAGTGTTGGGGAAAATCCTATTGGGAAGTAGGTCGTGGTTTTTTCAACTTTTGAGCCGAGTATTTTCCACATAAATATACTTGTTAATAGAAACTTAGGGTTCAACAAACTGTATAGAGAACCCGGTTCTCTATTAGTTCCCACAGAATACACATAACAAGAGATAAGTAAATGACACAACCGAGTTTTATGTGAAAATTCTTAGCTCACGGGATTAAAAACTACAACCTACACTCGTAGGATTTCAACTTCACTAACCTAACAAATTCTAGATTACAACCTATTGTAACCTAGGAATTAAACTCTTAATTCCTCACTCACTTGCAATAACTCTATTACAAGCCTCTTTGTAATAACAATATTACAAAGCTCACAACTCAACTAACTCTAGACAAGACACAAACACAAGGTTTATGGTTTTACAATTGGTTTCCTACACAATGCTTCTAGCTATGCTAAGTAGGAATTACAAGTAAATCATTCTAACAAAGGTGCAACATAACTAGGGATATACAATAACACAATGCTGGAAACTTGTCCTTCGTTATGTTGTTCTTTGTTCTTAAAGCCTGGAAGTCATTTGCAAGATAGTAACACACTTGAGAGAGGATTTGATTAATTCTGGAATATGCAAGTGTATGTTTTCTTCATTGCTTCATGTTAATAATATCCAAGCGATGTCACTTGGTTGATGCAAGCAATATCTGGTACAAGGCATGTCCTAGAAGGTGGCTGCTGCACTGGTCACACTATTGCATGTGTGCAGAGGAACAGTTGCAGCAACTTTACACATGTGAGCAGTTGATTGGTACAGTAAACAAGGGAACTGATGTCCATTTATTCCCTCTGTCGTCTCGGTGACTCTGATTGTTGGAACTTGTGCCTGACTTGAGATTTGGTGTTCTTGAGCACTTTAGGATGTGTAACAGGTTCCCCATCTGGTTCTTATCATTAAGTTTATTATATCATCAAAACATAACATGGCACATAACCTATCAATTTCCCCCTTTTTGATGATGAAAAACTTGTAATTGAAGTTCCCCCTGAGAACCAAAGTACCATACACTATTCCCCCTGAACTTGTTCCCCCTCAATCAATTATTTTCCTCCTTTTGGAATCATAAAAAGATTAGTCACGAGTAATAAGCAAAAAAATGTCTAGCATGGTTAACCCATGTCACGTGTGTGCACACAGACATGACTAAGAACAGAGCATAAGAGCAAAGCTTACATAGTAAAAGGACGGGATATTCATTAATTGGAAAATAAAAGGGAGCAGAATTAGCAGTACCATTTGTTACATAAAAATCCATAAAATGAAACAACAGAAAAAGTACCAGCCACTAAACACATCAAAACAAAAAGGACCAAAATAGAGGACGGACAACTTTGAACTGAACACTGGAAAGGGAAACTATTTTAACGAGCACTAGAAGGAGCACTAGAAGGGGGAGGCAGGGATGAAGAGGCAAGAGTTCGAAGAAGATTATCCATTCTGGCATTTGCAGACACTTGCTCGTTGAGCAGCCGCTCCTTCAAGTCCTCGACCTATTTCCTGAGATCTGTATTTTTTTTAGACAAACGGGCCACCTCTATGCCTTGTGCACTGCTGGAACCATGTGTCTCCTAAGCTTGATTAAGCTTCCCTTAAAGAATGGCATTCCATGCCTTCAGCTTCCTTATCTCCTCAGTTTCAGCATTCTGAGCATCAATCAATTACGAGAGAGTGGAACTGCTGCCAACCCCTCCTTTCTTATCAATGCACTCACACTCCTCTAAGGTAATTTTGGAGAAGGTTAGCTTGCGAGTTCCCACTGTTACTTTTCCCAAAGGGACATTGAAGGAGCTAAACGCCTTGGTGAGTAAGAACCCATAAGGTAACCCATGATTACCATCCTTAAATCTGTCACTTTCTTTATGTGCTTTATCATGAGTCTAGGCAGATTGATAATAGTGTAGGCATCCAGTGCTTCCATGAGGAACATGCTTCTCTAAACGTAATGGAATGTTGTTCTACACGTGGGAGCAAGACCTTTTTCACCATCTCGAACAACAATTGATACACTGGCAGGAGGGCCTTCTTGTGCACCTATTCCCCTTGATGTACAACATCATCCTTTAAAATGGCACTTCTGAAATTTGAAGAACAAGTACCCTCAATGGCTGAAATCCCTTCAGTGGGCACTCCCAGAATGTTCCCCAATACAGCCTCGTCCATCACGAAGTCTACTCCATTCACCTTCAATCAGATATTATCATCTTCAGCTATGAACATTTCTGCATAGAAGCTACGCACTTCTTCCTCATACACCTTGGGGCTCTCATTGATGAACAAGTGTGTCCACTTTTGAAACTCACAGATATTAACCAGTTGACGCATCCCTGTCATGTTCAGAATATTAGGAGAAAATATTCTACCCCACAGTACACTCTGTTTTCTCAGGTTTGCTCTGCTTTCATCCTTGGCCATACTTACTTTGGCCTTCTTGGAGGAACCAGGTTCCTCATTGTCACCAACCTTCCTTTTCACAGACTTTCTCACACTTTTCTCTTTCTTTACAGACTTCTCATACTCCTTCTCACCAGACTTGTTTACCTCAACATTTTCAATTTCCATAGCTTTCACAGATGGCTCACTCACTGGTTTAGGAATCACAGATTTCTTATAGGACATACGAATTAAGAAAGCAAGTTCCTCACTCACCTCTTCATCGTCAACATCAACAACAAGTGCTGGAGGCACTTCTTCCTCATTCACCAGCTTTCCCCCTCTCACCAACCTCCTTATTTCTTTGTTTTTCTTCAGAATAGTTTCAAGGGCTTCCTTACTTTGCAACCTTGTAGTGGGTCTTTTAAGAGTGGGTGCATTGGAAACTACCCTTCCACTTCTAGCAGCAATGAAGCTTGCTACATGCATATCATTATAGTCTTCTTCACTATTTTCCTCTTATTATAGAGAGCTCATCTCAGGAATAACAAAGTTTAATGGCTCATCATCGAGGTTAGGAGATGGAGCAGGATTAGTGCTGACCTGTGGCTCTTTTAAAGTGTAGGGAGTTTCATCCCAAGTAGGAGTAGAGGGCTCCTCTTGGTCCCTTATTTATTTCCCCAGTAGTACTATCAAGTGCTAGACTTTCAAGAGGCACCAGTTCCCTACTCTCTTCCGGGTGACCTTTACCTTCCCCTTGAGACCCAACAGTCTCATCAACATCCTTACAACCACCAATAAAAACTCCCTCAGTGGCGATTAACAACATATTCCCAATAGCTTCTTGTTCATTTACCCCCAAAGTAGATTCAGAAGACACAAGAGGAATATTACATGTGGAATTGGTAACGTTCAAATCGAAGCTTGGAATGGTCGTTGCTAAACTGTCATTGCTACGGACCACAGTCTGTTGGGCTTCAGCATTCTCTGCAACTATTACACTAAAAACTTCCTTACTTTCTTTACCATCTACTATCTCTCCCTCTTCCATTTATTTTGGCAAGATAGAAGGCGAGGTCTCAGCAATAAACCTTTTGGGGTTCTATGGCTTGCGACTCCGGTGAGAACCAGAACTCGAATAGTTTGGAGAGGAAGTAGTAGGTGGTTGGGGGGTCAGGTGTAGGGTTTTTACTGGGCGACATAATAGACTCGGATTCTTGGTCCGGTGTTCATGAGATGGAGACACAGTGGGCATTATACTGGAGAAATTTTAAACTTCTAGATTTTCAAACATGGTGAGGATTTACAGTTAAAGCAAGAGAGAAAGGATGTTTGGTTTTGAGAGAAAAAAGGGAATTTTTGGCTTTGATGTGAACAGTGATGAAAAAGACATCGTTTGGATTTATTTAAAGAGGGTGAGGGACCGGTTACAAAAAGGTATGGATTTACCGGGTAGACGGGTTGTTTAGTAAGGGGTACGATGTTTGGGTTCTTAAGATGGGAGAAAGAATAACTGATATTTTAATGACGTGGTGCTTTCTCAGTCATTAAAAAGTTATGCAAGAGACTACAAAGGAACTACTAACCTGTGTCAAGGGAACCAGGTTCCCTGACAAGTTTTGTAAATGTGAGCCTCATCCTTTTACGAAAATGCAATACCACTAGCTTCTTGTTTGCTCTATAATCGCCATATGTGTCTACCTGTAACGGTATAGAAATGAGTTAGAACTTGTCAGAAAATACTTTTTAGCTGTTTTATCTGTTCATTTCTTTCATAGCCCAATCATTGAGGGACTATGCGCTCAACTTGATTTTGTCAACCCCAGTGCCAATCGATGTTTTTCAAAGTGCTCTCTGCTCATTGCTTTGGTGTAGATATCTGCAATTTGGTCTTCTGTGCTACAAAACTTCATGCAGATAAGCCATATTTAAACATTATCTCTGAGAAAATGATGTCGCATATCAATGTGCTTTGTTCTCTTGTGCTGAACTGGGTTCTTTTGCCATGTTGAGAGCAATGGTGTTATCACACAGTAATGGCACACTATTAGAAAATACACCAAAGACCTCCAGTTATTGTTTGATCCATAACAATTGAGCACAGCAAGAGGCAATTGCCACATACTCAACTTCTGCAGTTGAAAGAGCCACTGAGTTTTATTTCCTCGTACCTCATAAAATTAGACACGATCCCAGAAAATGTGCCATGCCAGAAGTGCTTTTTCTATCCACCAAATAACCAGCATAATCTGCGTCAGCATACCCAATCAAGTCAAAATTGTCTCCTGAAAGGTAGTAGAGAACTAGGTCCTGCGTTCCTTTTAGATACCTTAGAATTCTCTTGGCAGCCTTCAGATGAGATTCCTTTGGATTAGATTGAAACCTAGCACATAATCCTACGTTGAATACGATATCTGGTCTGCTTGTTATGAGATACAAGACTGACTTAATGATACCTCTGTACATGGTCTGGTTCATAGGAGAACTAGGTTCATCCATGTCTAGACGAGTGGCAGTGGCAATAGGAGTATCAATGATCTTTGAACTTTCCATCTCAATTCTCTTTATAAGACCTTTGATGTACTTCTGCTGACTTATCATTGTGCCCTTAGGAGTTTGCTTAACTTGCAGACCCAAGAAGAAACTCAATTCCCCCATCATGCTCATTTCAAACTCACTTCCCATGAGCTATGCAAACTCTTCACACAGAGAATCGTTTGTTGCACCAAAGATGATGTCTTCAACATAGACTTGCACAATGAGCAAGTCCCTCCCCCGTTTCTTCAGAAATAGGGTGTTGTCAATTTTTCCACTTGTAAAGCCATTTTCTAGGAGGAATTTGGACAATATTTGATACCATGCATGAGGAGCCTTCTTTAGCCCATTAAAGCCTTGTCAAGTTTAAATACATGCTCAGGATACTCATGACATTCGAAGCCAGGTGGTTGTTTTATGAAGACTTCTTCTTTTAGATATCCATTCAGGAATGCACTTTTGACATCCATTTGGAACAATTTGAATTTCATATGAGATGCAAAGGCAATGAGGATTCTGATGGCTTCCATTCGAGCAACCAGAGCAAAAGTTTCATCATAGTCAATCCCTTCTTGTTGATTGTACCCTTGAACTACTAACTTTGCCTTCTTCCTTGTTATGTTCTCAAACTCATCAAGTTTGTTTCTGAATACCCACTTAGTTCCTATAACAGTTCTGTCAGCAGGTCAAGGAACCAGGTGCCATACGTTGTTCCTCTTAAATTGATGGAGTTCATCTTGCATAGCAATAATCCAGTCAACATCTTTCAATGTTTCCTTGATATTTTTGGGCTCAATTTGAGAGAGAAAGGCTGAAAAGGCAAGTGAGTGTCTTGACTTTGATCTAGTTTGAATCCCTGAGTCAAGAGGAGTGATCACATTTTGAAGAGGGTGTGAACTTTTGTGCTTCCATTTAGACACATGAATCTCATTGTGAGAGGATCCAGGTTCTTCTGAATGTGATCCATTGTTGACATGAGTCCCGCTTCTCAGCTCAGTATCTGGGGTTCCTTGCACAACATCAACAACTTTGTTCTCAGCTTCAGTTGTTGTGATTGAAGGACCAAGTTCCTCTACATCAATTGGAGATACAGCTGGACCATCTTCATTTGATTCCTTGACGTGGCTCATCATGTCAGCCTTTCCATTTGCCATATCAATGACTTCACCAGGAACCGTTGACTGCTCTATAACTTAATCAATCTTATCATATGAGTCTTTCCCACATAGGTGGTGTGATTCATCAAAGATCACATGTATGCTTTCCTCAACACATTGAGTTCTTTTGTTGTAGACTTTGTAGGCTTTGCTTTGTGATGAATAGTCAAGAAAGATTCCTTCATCACTTTTGGCATCAAATTTTCCAAGTGCTTCCTTACCATTGTTGAGGACAAAACATTTGTAGTCAAATGTCCTTAAATGTGTTAGCTTGGGTTTCCTCCCGTTCAGCAGTTCACACGGGGTTTTGTTCAAGAGGGACCTGATCATGAACCTGTTCACCAAGTAGCATGCAGTGTTAGCTGCTTATGCCTAGAAACTTTTTGCAATGCCACTGTCAATCAACACTGTCTTTGCCATGTCTTCAAGAGTCCTATTTTTTCTCTCCATAATACCATTTTGTTGAGGTGTTCTTTGAGCTGAAATATTATGACTTATGTTATTTTCAACACACAATTCATCGAATTTTGCATTAGCGAACTCTGTGTCATGATAAGATATTATACACACAACATTATGGCTCATTTTCACTTGGATATTCTTCACAAAAGTAGCAAACACTGGAAAATTTTCATCCTTGGTTCTGAGGAACAAGGTCCAGGTGAATCTAGAATAGTCGTCCACTATGACAAAAATATACTTCTTTCCTCATCTACTTGGCACCCTCATAGGTCCACACAGATCCATATGGAGGAGATCAAGTGGCCTTGAGGTGCTAACTTCTTTTTGGGCTTGAAGGAGGACCTGACTTGCTTTCCTTATACATATGCATCACACACCTTGTGATATTTGAAGCTTGACTTAGGCCGGCCATGAACCATGTCCTTCTTGACCAATTTGTTCAGCAACGTAAAACTTGCATGACCCAATCTTCTGTGCCATAGTTCAGCATCATCATCAACAACACTCAGACATGTGAGATCCCCATTTTGCAAGGACTCAAAATCAGCAACATAAATGTTTTTGTATCTTTTTGCCATCATGACCACTTTACCGATCACAAGATTTGTGACTATGTAGATTTTTTACACAAATTCCACTTTGTTTCCTTTGTCGCAGATTTGGGAAACTCTCAATAGGCTATGTTTTAAGTCATTCACATAATACATATTTTCAATTGAATGGGTGAGTGTCTTCCCAATTCTTCCTCTTCCAGAATGTATCCCTTTTTTCCATTGCCAAAGGACACACTCCCTTATTACAGGGCTTTGAGTGAAAGAAAATTATCAATGCTTCCAGTCATGTGCTTGGAGAAATCATTATCTATATACTATTTTTGGCTGCTTCCTTCCACTGCTTCCTGCACAAGAGAATCAAGGATTAGACTTAGGAACCCAACTGAGTTTGGGTCTCTTGTAGTACGAAAAAGGGCTAATTAAACTTTGTTTTGTCTAGAAAGGCAATACACGTTATTTAACATAGGGACTAGGTTCCTTAACAGCAGTTACCTTTTCAACAAAAACCTTGTTTTTCTGTTGGAACTGAATTCTAGCCTTACAGTTTTCTTTAAAGTGTCCAATGTTGCCACAGTGAATGCAAAGCCAGTTATCAAGGACATTACCATATTTGCTATGTGGATTGTAAAGAGTCTTGTTTTTGGTACCCGACTCCCTGCCTATTCCCACCATTGCTTGTATACATGGCAACAATTGTATCAGAGGACCAGGTCTATTTTAGAGATTTGTTTAGGTCATTTTTAACTCTGCCTAGATCTTCTTGAAGTTATTTGTTTCTTTCAAGTTTAGCACACAGACTAGATTTCACAGATTTGAGTTCATTTTCAAGGTTAATGTGTGCCTCACTTGTAACTTCCTTTCCTTTTTGGATAATCCCAGAACTGTTTTCCCTTTTTAATTCCTCTATTGTTTCTTTTAGGTCCATGACAACTACCAACAAGTCATCTATCTCATTTTCTACGTTTTCAATTTTTTTTGTTAGAACATCCTTTTCCTTTTTTAGAACCTCGATGGTTTCTTTTAGGTCAACCACTACGACTTTCAGATCATCTCTCACATTTTCTACCTCCCCTAGTTCCACAGTTAATGTATTTTTATCAATTATAAGACTGTGATAAGCATCAATTAAAATATTTGCCAAAGATATAAGCTTTTTCTGAGAGTAAGACTTCAAATTTCTTTAAACGCCTAGAAAGTTTACCTCATCATCATCATCGTCAGATTTTTCCATCAGGGCGAAGATAGAGTCATATTCAGCTGCTTTACTTTCAACTGCCATCATGGAGGTATCACCTTATGCATCATCTTCTCCAGATTCGCTGGAAGAATCTCTCTATGCAGCAAGAGCTTATTTCACAACATTGTCAGCGGCTTCTTTTATCTTGAATCTTTTGTCAGGAACTGGGTTCCTCTTGGCTATTTTATATGTGTTATTCTTGTACTAGTCTTGCTTGAGGAGAGGAAAGTCCTTGATGAAGTGTCCTGGATTTTCACATTTATGACATAAGTCATTCCCTCTTGGCTTGCTAGAGCTGTCCCTTTTTGAAATATCTTCATTCCTGCGTATCATTTTCTGAAATCGCTTTGTCAGGTAAGCCATATCAGCATCATCACCACTTGAGTCATTATTGTCAGCCTTTAGGACCAGGTTCTTCTCCTTATTGGGTTCTATTCTTTCATGGTCCTTCTTTTTCTTCATTTCACATGTCTTCAGATTTCTAATGAGTTCATCAATGGTTAGCTTTTGCAGATCCTTTGCCTCTATGATAGCATTAACCTTGCTTTCCCCAGGAACCAGGTAGTACACTAAGTATTTTCCTGACAAGTTTATTCCTTGGAATGATTTCTCCCAGAGAGTGAAGCTCATTGATGATGAAGGTGAATCGAGTGTGCATGTCTTGAATGGATTCAACAGCCTTCATCCTAAAGAGTTCATACTCAGTGGTGAGCATGTCGATATTCGACTGCTTGACTTGAGTTGTTCCTTCGTGTGCCGTTTGGAGAGCTTTCCAGATCTCTTTGGCTGACTGACAGGCAGAGATCCTGTTGTATTCGTCTAGTCCAATACCACATACGAGGATCTTTTTTGCTCGAAAGTTCTTCTTTATATATTTGCGGTCAGCATCGTTGTATTCCCTCCTTGTTTTGGGAACTATCACTGCTGGTTCGCTAGTGGTCTTCATAGGGACGAAGGGTCCATCGCAGATAACATCCTAAAGCTCTGAATCTTCTGCCATGATCATCCTTGTCTTCCACCATCCATAGTATTGTCCATTGAATCTTGGTGGTCTGTAGGTTGATTGGCCTTCTTCAAGGTTTGGTGGAGCAACTATTTGGATCATTTCTAGGTGTTAGCCTCATAGAAAGAACTTGCTCTGATACCAATTGATAGAAACTTAGGGTCCACCAAACTGTATAGAGAACCCAGTTCTCTATTAGTTCCCATAGAATACACACAACAAGAGATAAGTAAATGACACAACATAGTTTTACATGGAAAATTTCCAGCTCACGGGATTAAAAACCACGACCTACACTCGTAGGATTTCAACTTAACTAACCGAGCAACTTTTAGATTACAACATATTGTAACCTAAGAATTAAACTCTTAATCCCTAACTCACTTATAATAACTCTATTACAAGCCTCTTTGTAATAACTCTATTACAAAGCTCACAACTCGACTAACTCTAGTCAAGACACAAACACAAGGTTTATAGTTTAACAATTGGTTTCCTACAGAGTGCTTCTAGCTAAGCTAAGTAGGAATTACAAGTAAATCACTCTAACAAATGTGCAACATAACTAGGGACATATAATAACACAATGCTGGAAATTGGTCCTTCGTTATGTTGTTCTTTGTTCTTGAAGCCTTGAAGTCACTTGCAAGATAGCAACACACTTGAGAGAGGATTTGATTAATTCTGGAATATGCAAGTGTGTGTTTTCTTCATTGCTTCATGTTAATAATATCCAAGTGATGTCACTTGGATAATGCAAGTAATATTCGGTACAAGGCATGTCCCAGAAGGTGGCTGCTGCACTGGTCACACTGTTGCGTGTATGCAGAGGAACAGTTGCAGCAACTTTACAGCTGTGAGCAGTTGACTGATACAGTCAGCAAGGGAACTGATGTCCGTCTGTTCCTTCTGTCGTCTCTGTGACTCTGATTGTTGGAATTTGTGTCTGACTTAAGATTTGTTGTTCTTGAGCACTTTGAGGATGTATAACAGGTTCCCCATCTAGTTCTTATCATTAAGTTTGTTAGATCATCAAAACATAACAGGACACATATAACCTATCACTTGTGTTCTTTACTTTCTGCTTTACTTATTTCGCAACTGTAGTTTAAGGAACTCCTAGAAGAGCTAAATCGTTCTATAATCCAGCGCACGCAAATTGAACGCCACACAAATCATGTTTCCTCTGGCGTGATATTAAAGTACAAGACATCAGAACTCTTAAAATATTTGTGTGCATGTACTGGGAAGTGCAATTCTGACTGTGATGCTGGGAATATCTCCGTCTTAGACACCAGATAAGAATTGGTTCAATCTCGTCTTAGAAATGGGCGCTAAAAGAGTTGTATGTGGACCAGGAAATTTGTGTGGTGATTGGAAAAACCTACAACTAAAGCTGGTCACAACACATGCCGTTGACAAACTTTGCTTTCGTCCACTAAAAACAAATACAATATGCACTTTATCCTTTTGTCTTTTATTTTCATTTTCTAAAATTTTATTAATATCGCGTATAAAATGTTGCTAAATGTCATAGAGGAATGGCATTGGCTATTATCAAGATTTTGGAGTTCGAATTTCGTAAAAAGCTACTTGTGATGTCCAATCTTTGATCTCATGTAGATATGGATTAGTGCCTACCAAATAAAATTTCATTTGATAAGGAAGTGTTAACGGGAGTATTTATTTGTAAAGATAAGTGAGTGCATCAAATTTGAGCTACATATTTACATAAAAGGAAAAATTGGAAAAAAGCTAGTTTTAATTGTTGGACTCTAATGGCGAGAACAAGACAGTGTTACAATGAAGAAGAAGGTGGAATGTGGGGAAGGTGAAAAAGTGGGATTTTAAGAGGTTTCACGCTTTCAAATTTGAGTGAAAGATACACACTTCATCATGTCTAAAGATTCACGAGATATGCTTCTANTGGTGAAAAAATGGGATTTTAAGAGGTTTCACGCTTTCAAATTTGAGTGAAAGATACACACTTCATCATGTCTAAAGATTCACGAGATATCCTTCTACCAACAAAATTTGTCTATATAATTACTTGAGGGGCAGAGCTAGAAGTTCGGCTACGGGTTCGATTGAACTCACTAGCTTTTATTTATATTAAGAAATTTATTAAATATGAATAAGTATTAAATTTAGAACTCAGTTGTTAGTATTTGACATTGTCGTTCTAAAATTCAGAACTCATAAAATTGAAATTCTAACTCGGCCTATAATCTACGGTGATGACAAATTTAAAAGATCTATCAATGTGCTTCGCCTATTTTAAACTATTAGCAAGAGGCACGCTAATCATTCATAAAGTCTCTTGTTGATAACATTGAATTTACTAGAGTCGTATCATAAGTCAACTCAGTGGACAAATCAACTACACTAATATCATAATCTATTAGCTTTATTCTTTTTTTTTTGGCTTATCTCTTATATTTTCTAATGAAAAAGATTTTTTGATATATCTTAATTAATAATAAATATTTGTCACGGTCTACCGCAACTAATTTTAATTAAGGGAAAAGACCCAAAAATAACCTTGTAGTATTCCAAATGGATCAATTATAACTTCCGTTTAAACTTGAGTCCAAAAATGACCTTGCCGTTATAGAATGGGTCTTATGTTATTCGAAATGGATCAATTATAACTCTTGTTTAAATTTGAGCCCACCAATGACCCTGCCATTAAAGAATGGGTCTAATACTGTTATTTCTCTCAGTTAATAATGATTAAGGGTGTAAAATGGATATTTAAAAACCGACAGAACCGTGTCGAACCAATTTTTAGGTTTCTTTTAATAAACCGTAGGTTTTTATATAAATCTATAACTGATCGATACTTAGGGTATGTTTTTTATTTTATAAAAATAAATCGAAAAAATATCGAACCGTACCGAATAAATTTACATGTGAATATATGATTCACATGTAAATATATTCCCGATGGGCCTAAATTAAAAGAAACCTAAAAATTGGTTCGGCACGGTTATGTCGGTTTTTAAATATCCATTTTCCACCCCAATCATTACTAACCGAGAGAAATAGCAGTAGTAGACTCATTCTTTAATGGCAGGGTCATTGGTGAGCTCAAATTTAAATGGGAGTTATAATTGATCCATTTCGAATAACATAAGGGCATTATTAGACTCATTCTATAATGGCAAGGTCATTTTTGGACTCAAGTTTAAACGGAGTTATAATTGACTAATTTCGAATACCACAAATTCATTTTTGAGCTTTTTCCCTTTAATTAATAGATGGTGTTGTCAATAGATTTGTATTTTCTGATATTATTGCACCATTTCAAACGTTGGACCACATAACTTGTATATATTTCTAGAAAGAAGATCAACCTGGCAACCTCTCATTAGTAGAAGGGGGCCTCACTGAAAAAGGACGACAGAGATATGATATGTGCATCTGGGAAGAGGAATGGGACTAATTAGTTAT
>AWOL01S0279354.1:0-13399 GCA_000715115.1 Nicotiana otophora
GAACAGGAGCAGGGCTCAGTTAAGGCAGGCTATTGCTGATTCAGAAGCAGAGCTTGCTGCTATCTGTTCTGCTATGGGGGAGCGCCCCGTGCACATTAAGCAGGTTAGGAATGACATAGCCAATTAATTACCTTTACTGTTTCAATATGTGGGCTGCTTGTATGAAATGCCCATATCGCAGTTGCTTTATCTGTAAATACCATATTAAATTGTACCAAGCTAGTGCCGGTTCGTTTAATTCTTGCAACAGTGTTAAGATGAAGCAGCCTCCAGGCTCTTCTTTATATTCTATGGAAAAAATATTGTAAATGGATACCCTATATATTGATTTAGAGTAAGGTTTACATGTTTTTTTTTCTCCTTTCACAAGATCAGTTATGGAAATTTTATAATGAATCTCTTGTATTCAGTCTGATCAGAACAAAGGAGGTTTGAAGGCAGAACTTAGAGCCATTGCTCCAGCACTGGAGGAGATGCGGAAGAGGAAATCTGACAGAAAGAATCAATTCATTGAAGTTACGGAGCNCGCAATCTCCCTTCTCCGCCCAAATACACAGTCGTATGTTTTCCTCTTTCTCACTTTCGTTCTTCAGTCGTTTTCAATTGAGCAGCAGTTTATGCGCATTTTTTATTTGTTACGATGTGTTAATGGCCTACTAATATGCGTTTTCACTTAAGAAACGGACAAAAAATTGTAATGCTATTATTTTCAACGAGCTGTCAGTACTTGAGATGAAATTCGTAAATTTCAAGTCTTTTCAAATATCATTCTGATTATCCGTACGGCTAGTTTGAAATTTTGACAATCTCAAATCTAAGCATTTGAAATCACCTACAATACCCCTTTTAATCTAATCCAGTTTGTTCAAGTTAGAACTTAATTAAGGTATAAGTTAAGCAAAATAGATATTTGATATCCTAGCATCACCAAGGTGTGGCCTAGTAGTCAACAAAGTGGGAGGTAAACCATGAGGCCTTGGTTTTATATCTCCAATGGAGGAAAAACATTTGGTAATTTCTTCCCATTTGCATAAGCTTTGGACAGAGTTACCAGGTACCTGTGTTGGTTGAAGATAGCAGGTATCCAGTGGAACAACCAAGTTGCACGCAAGCTGGCCCAGACACCACCGTCATAAAATAAAATAAAATAAAAAAGAAGATATTTGTATCCTAATTCCTAGGACTTAAGAATTCTACAGATTATGAGATTATAGAGTTGATTATAGCTTAGAATTTGAACTGTTAATTGTGGGTATGAGAATTGAAGGTGGGGTCTTAAGAGGATTCTTTATTTAGCAAAGTTAAATCTGCAGAAATTGCATCTTAGGTGAAAAACAGTGAGGGACTAGGCATGCTCATTTTTAAGAATAGACGTCAGAAGGACATTAAAAATTGTGTTACTTTCTTGATCACTTATTTATCAGACTAATTGTTACAGTTTATGACCAATGTTACAGTTGATGACTGGTGAAATTGCTATCTCTGATTTATTATTATACAATATTTTTTCGAATATAATCTTGTAAGAATCATTCTTAATTGGCAGTGGAAATATCTCCGAGATGTCAACTCCTCAAAATGACCCGCTTATGCAAACGGAAACAACATGTGGGTTGTTGCTGCATGAATTGCAGGTAGTAACTTTTATGAATATATTGCCTATAACATGTTCATAATTATTTATGTTTTATGTATTTATCTTCTTGATTTCATGATGGAAGGCATCCTACATATTCAATATGCTCTTTTTTCCTTTCTTCTTTTTTTGTTGAAGATTATATGGGATGAAGTTGGGGAGTGTGATACCGAGAGGGACAAAATGCTATTTGAGATTGAACGAGAATGCTTGGAAGTGTACAGAAGAAAAGTGGATCAAGCGAACAGGAGCAGGGCTCAGTTAAGGCAGGCTATTGCTGATTCAGAAGCAGAGCTTGCTGCTATCTGTTCTGCTATGGGGGAGCGCCCCGTGCACATTAAGCAGGTTAGGAATGACATAGCCAATTAATTACCTTTACTGTTTCAATATGTGGGCTGCTTGTATGAAATGCCCATATCGCAGTTGCTTTATCTGTAAATACCATATTAAATTGTACCAAGCTAGTGCCGGTTCGTTTAATTCTTGCAACAGTGTTAAGATGAAGCAGCCTCCAGGCTCTTCTTTATATTCTATGGAAAAAATATTGTAAATGGATACCCTATATATTGATTTAGAGTAAGGTTTACATGTTTTTTTTTCTCCTTTCACAAGATCAGTTATGGAAATTTTATAATGAATCTCTTGTATTCAGTCTGATCAGAACAAAGGAGGTTTGAAGGCAGAACTTAGAGCCATTGCTCCAGCACTGGAGGAGATGCGGAAGAGGAAATCTGACAGAAAGAATCAATTCATTGAAGTTACGGAGCAGATACAGAAGATTAAGAATGAAATCTTTAGGTTTACTTCTACAAGCATGGTAGTGGATGAAAGTGATTTATCATTACGAAAGCTCGAAGAATTGCATACAGAACTGCATGCACTTCAAAAAGAAAAGGTTAGCAGTTTCTCTACAGCGCCAAGGCCAATGTTCTCCGTCCCTGCCCTTTGATTTAAACTATTACTCTTTTTTGGCAGAGTGAACGCTTGAAGCAGGTTCTGGATCACCTAGGTACTTTGAACTCACTATGCTCGGTTCTTGGCATGGATTTCAAACATACTATCAGTGAGGTGGATCCCAGTCTAGGGGAATCAGAAGAAATNTTACAGTTTATGACCAATGTTACAGTTGATGACTGGTGAAATTGCTATCTCTGATTTATTATTATACAATATTTTTTCGAATATAATCTTGTAAGAATCATTCTTAATTGGCAGTGGAAATATCTCCGAGATGTCAACTCCTCAAAATGACCCGCTTATGCAAACGGAAACAACATGTGGGTTGTTGCTGCATGAACTGCAGGTAGTAACTTTTATGAATATATTGCCTATAACATGTTCATAATTATTTATGTTTTATGTATTTATCTTCTTGATTTCATGATGGAAGGCATCCTTCATATTCAATATGCTCTTTTTTCCTTTCTTCTTTTTTTGTTGAAGATTATATGGGATGAAGTTGGGGAGTGTGATACCGAGAGGGACAAAATGCTATTTGAGATTGAACGAGAATGCTTGGAAGTGTACAGAAGAAAAGTGGATCAAGCGAACAGGAGCAGGGCTCAGTTAAGGCAGGCTATTGCTGATTCAGAAGCAGAGCTTGCTGCTATATGTTCTGCTATGGGGGAGCGCCCCGTGCACATTAAGCAGGTTAGGAATGACATAGCCAATTAATTACCTTTACAGTTTCAATATGTGGGCTGCTTGTATGAAATGCCCATATCGCAGTTGCTTTATCTGTAAATACCATATTAAATTTTACCAAGCTAGTGCCGGTTCGTTTAATTCTTGCAACAGTGTTAAGATGAAGCAGCCTCCAGGCTCTTCTTTATATTCTATGGAAAAAATATTGTAATACCCTATATATTGATTTAGAGTAAGGTTTACATTTTTTTTTCTCCTTTCACAAGATCAGTTATGGAAATTTTATAATGAATCTCCTGTATTCAGTCTGATCAGAACAAAGGAGGTTTGAAGGCAGAACTTAGAGCCATTGTTCCGGCACTGGAGGAGATGCGGAAGAGGAAATCTGACAGAAAGAATCAATTCATTGAAGTTACGGAGCAGATACAGAAGATTAAGAATGAAATCTTTAGGTTTACTTCTACAAGCATGGTAGTGGATGAAAGTGATTTATCATTACGAAAGCTCGAAGAATTGCATACAGAACTGCATGCACTTCAAAAAGAAAAGGTTAGCAGTTTCTCTACAGCGCCAAGGCCAATGTTCTCCGTCCCTGCCCTTTGATTTAAACTATTACTCTTTTTTGGCAGAGTGAACGCTTGAAGCAGGTTCTGGATCACCTAGGTACTTTGAACTCACTATGCTCGGTTCTTGGCATGGATTTCAAACATACTATCAGTGAGGTGGATCCCAGTCTAGGGGAATCAGAAGAAATTAAGAATATTAGTAATGATACCATACAAAATTTAGCAGCTGCAATACAAAGACTACAAGAAGTTAAGTTACAAAGGATGCAGCGGGTATGCAGATGAGTAAATTATTCTAGTGTTACCTATCATTTTTGTTACACTCTGTAGACATTGATGACCTTCTGGTTTTTGCAGCTACAAGATCTTACTACATCCATGTTGGAACTATGGAATTTGATGGATACACCCATTGAAGAGCAAAATACATTTCAGAATGTCACTCGTAAGATAGCTGCCAAAGAACATGAGATAACAGAGCCTGACATGTTGTCTGTGGAATTCATTGCTCATGTAAGTTATAGAATCTTTGAGATTATTGTAACTATTAGTTTTCCATTGTTGCTGGTGCTTCTTCTGCTTGACTTTGAAATTGTACTTCGGGCCTTATAGTAATGTCCCCTTAACTATCAAGGTTGAGGGAGAAGTGTCCCGTTTGGAAGAACTGAAAGCAAGCAAAATGAAGGAGCTTGTTTTGAAGAAGAGGTCAGAACTAGAGGAGATCTACAGAAAAACACATATAGTTGCTGATTCAGACAGTGCAATGAGTATAGCTATTGAGGCTATTGAATCTGGTATTTAAGTTGTACTCAAGTAGAAAATAGAAACCCAATTGATTACTATGTCTTTGTTATGAAATTAATTTTTATGCTCTTCTTTGTTCATATCTCTGAAAAGGAGCTGTCAATGCTGCTTCTGTCCTTGAGCAAATTGAGCTCCAAATAGCTCAAGCTAAAGAGGAAGCCTTTAGCAGAAAAGACATTCTAGACAAAGTCGAGAAATGGATTGCTGCATGTGAGGAGGAGTGTTGGCTTGAGGAGTATAACAGGGTTGGTTTGCTTTCATCTAGCATTGACATGTTTCATGAAGTACGTCTAAAATGCTTATTTATTATCTTGATTTCTTGTCTAGGATGAAAATCGCTACAATGCTGGACGAGGCACCCACCTTACTCTGAAGCGTGCTGAGAAAGCTCGTGCTTTGGTTAATAAGCTTCCAGGTTTTTCTCATATACCTTATTCTTGTCAATGCTTATTTGTTTCATATAAAAGTTAGATGACGACATCTCAGTGGTGAAAGATGACCTTCTCTTTGTCGATAATGTTAATAACCTTCAAATCAATTAAAATGTTGTTCAACAGCAATGGTGGAGGCATTGGCATCAAAAACAAAAGCATGGGAGAATGAGAGAGGCACTTTATTCACTTATGATGGTGTATGCATTCCCCACCTTGAGCTTTTAAGATATGATAACATTCAGGTCTAAGGTTCCATACATGTAGATCTCCTAAATTGTTTGTTTCTTTTTGTTAGATTCGTGTTCTCGCTATGCTTGAAGAGTATACAATCTTGCGGGAAGAAAAGGAGCTGGAACGTAAGAGGCAGAGGGTATGAACTCTCAACTGGATTTATGTTGACTTTAAATGTATGCTATCATAGAAAGCTATAACCTGCACCTGATTCATCTTATATCAGGACCAGAAGAAACTTCAGGGACAGTTGATGGCAGAACAAGAGGCTCGTTATGGCTCTAAACCGAGCCCTATGAAGAACCAAAGTGCTAAAAAAGGTCCTAAGTTGTCATGTGGTGGTACTCCAAGCAATAAAAGGCTTTCGCTTGGAGGAACAATGCAGCAAACTTGTAAAACCGAACTCCCTCATTCCACTAAAGCTACCCCAAACACACGTCAAGCAAAGAAGTCTGAGCTCTTTCATCAGCTCGACCAATTTAATCATTCTAAGGATGATGGATTTGCAGAAAGATCAGCAGGTAACCAAACACTGACTGTGAATTTTAACTAGCTTTCTTATATCATATTAAAGAATTCAAGATGCAGTGGTTTCTTTCTTCTGATATCATATTAAAGTGTACTGCCCCTTTCCCAACTTAATTTGGTTATGCTTCTTTGCTTAGGGAGGAGAGGAGGTTTGGGTATTGATGAACATCCTTCAAAAAATCACCCCATCAGTGCATTGAATGGTTCAGAAGTAGAGACATCAATGATGCGGAAGCCGTTCTCACCCATTTCTACCACAGATTCTTCGAAGACCAATGCAACAAATATATTGGGAGATGTGAACAGAAAACAGAATGAGACGGTGATGAAAACCCTGCTAAGTAACCATACTACACCGTTCTCCACTCCTGTAAAGACAATTTCTACTGTTGAAGAAGAGAACAGAACTCCTACTAGAGCAATGCCAATTCCTGTGCCTTCTACTCCTTCAACTGTGTCTGTTCCGATGCAGACAGCAACACCAGGTCCAGCTGTTGTTCTACCTTACAATTCGAAGCTAGCTGAAAGGATTCCTGTGGAGGAGGAGATTGAGTATTCCTTTGAGGAGAGGAGGTTTGCATTTATCCTTCAGAGAACACATTAGTAAAAGTGTCATACACATTAGACGAAATTGATTGTTAATTAAAAGCTTTCAGTATCTGTAGAGCAGTCTGTTGGTATGCTTGAGAAACCAATTCAATTCTATTGGCTTTTTCAATGTAGATACAAAAATTAACTGAATTTTTATAATACTAGTCCTTGATAAGTAGTGCAAGCAGATGGACTCCAGTACTGCTGTTATTCAACCTCTGTTGGATTTGAAAATCGAGAAAATGATCAAAATGGTCCTTAATGTATTGGGGTTGGTGTATTTTGGTCCTTGATATATGCNTGTTTCTTTCTTCTGATATCATATTAAAGAATTCTAGGTGTACTGCCCCTTTCTCAACTTAATTTAGTTATGCTCCTTTGCTTAGGGAGGAGAGGAGGTTTGGGTATTGATGAACATCCTTCAAAAAAGCACCCCATCAGTGCATTGAATGGTTCAGAAGTAGAGACATCAATGATGCGGAAGCCGTTCTCACCCATTTCTACCACAGATTCTTCGAAGACCAATGCAACAAATATATTGGGAGATGTGAACAGAAAACAGAATGAGACGGTGATGAAAACCCTGCTAAGTAACCATACTACACCGTTCTCCACTCCTGTAAAGACAATTTCTACTGTTGAAGAAGAGAACAGAACTCCTACTAGAGCAATGCCAATTCCTGTGCCTTCTACTCCTTCAACTGTGTCTGTTCCGATGCAGACAGCAACACCAGGTCCAGCTGTTGTTCTACCTTACAATTCGAAGCTAGCTGAAAGGATTCCTGTGGAGGAGGAGATTGAGTATTCCTTTGAGGAGAGGAGGTTTGCATTTATCCTTCAGAGAACACATTAGTAAAAGTGTCATACACATTAGACGAAATTGATTGTTAATTAAAAGCTTTCAGTATCTGTAGAGCAGTCTGTTGGTATGCTTGAGAAACCAATTCAATTCTATTGGCTTTTTCAATGTAGATACAAAAATTAACTGAATTTTTATAATACTAGTCCTTGATAAGTAGTGCAAGCAGATGGACTCCAGTACTGCTGTTATTCAACCTCTGTTGGATTTGAAAATCGAGAAAATGATCAAAATGGTCCTTAATGTATTGGGGTTGGTGTATTTTGGTCCTTGATATATGCACCCTAATGGATATGGTCCTTAATGTATAGAAAAAATGTATCATTTTGGTTTTTAACCCTAAAAGCTAACAGATTTGTTAAAAGTTCTGTTAAGTTTAATCCTTTAAAAAAAAGAAGAGGAAAGCTAGCCTCATTTCTGTCAGCTCTGGCGTAGGAGCTCCATGAAACCAAACCCCTCCCTTTTGACTGTTAGGGAAAGCTCCAAATCTCAGCTAAGTTTTGGGGAAGGAATTTACGGGCTATATTTTTTGGATAAGATCAAATTTGACCGCAGCAGATCTGGGTATCAAGAAATTCAAGCAAATGACTCTTGTTTGTTTAGCAAAAGTTAAAAAATTTAATAACCAATTCAAACATTTCTAGGAAAAACAAAATATTGAAATAAAATTAATCATTTGCAAAAAAAACTCAAACAAACGCAAAATTTTACAAACTCTTTTTTTGAAATTTTTCAAACAAACGGGTGAATGTGAAGTCTGAAGTCTTTTGAAAAGATTCAAAAAAAGTTGTAGAGTACTTGTTAAGTTTTTTTCCAAACAATTTTTTTGGTTGCATATTTTCAAAATACTCACAAAATACTTATTCATAATTATAAAGAAAAACAATAATTAGAAGAAACATCTTTGTTTTAATTCCCAAAAATTTCTAAGAATCTTTACAGGAATATCATTTAGCTCAAACAAAGTATNAAATTTTTTGGAATCCGGGCACGTGGGCTTCAGAGTGAATTTTAAGAATCTTCCAATTAGGGTTGGGTAATTACTCTAATAAATAAATTATGAACTTGTGAGTGTATATTGATTAATTTATATAATATTTGGTTAGCTTCGGATTGTTCGGCACTAAGTTGAGGACGGAAAGTGAGCTTTGGGACGAGGTAAGTTTCTTGCCTAACCTTGTAAGAGAGAATTTACCCTATAAGTGTTTTAAATTACTATTTTCTTCTAATTGTGGGGGCTATGTACACACGAGGTGACAATAGTCCGTGCATAGCTACAAATCATGCTTACGTCCGGGTAGTTTTAGGACCTCATCATGAAATACTTGTATTGTTTGCACTCTACTTGTTAATTTAAGTGCTTAAATTATATTGAAACTTGATAAAGGATTTGTAAAGACCACATTTCACTTACTTTGAGTTTTGGCGGGTTACTTGACCGTCAATGAAAATTATGCTTCCTTATGTATTAGTCTTGTGATAGCTTTTAAATCGGATGTTCGTAGAGTATTCTCTCTTCTTGTGGAGCGGGAGAATGCCTCGACAGTATAATAGATGCATCTATGATTCGTGCCAATCGACCCTCAGCAGTGTACACATTATTCTGGATCGGGTCGTACGACCTCTGAAACAAGGTTTCTTCTCCTTTCGATTTTGTCGCTTACTGAAGGTCTATCTGTTGATGGCTCTTTCTTCACTAATTTCGTGGAGCTCCATTGTCGTAGCTCATCATAGAAATGAGACTGGATTGTTTTTTTTGTTTTGTTTTGTTTTGAAGGGTTAAACTTAACAACACTTTTAACATATCTTTTAGCTTTTAGGGGTAAAGATCAAAATGATACACTTTTTCTATATATTAAGGACTATATTATATAATAGGGACCAAAATAAATTAACCCCAATACGTTAAGGACTATTTTGATCATTTTCTCTTTGAAAATCTAACTATTACTACTTTTTAACTCTTAAAGAAAGCTTATATAGTTACCGGTGTTAGTTGCCCTTTCTCCGATGGAAGGTTCTCTGAAATGGCTCTTCTATATCATGCAAATATTTTTGACTTTTGCAATCGCTTTCAAAGAAAATGTTTTATTTTCCTTCCACCTACTGTCTATATTTTGTGCATGAATTCACATTTATTAACATGACTAGATAGGTATGCCCGTGCAAAGCCCGGGCCCAACATAAAAGTCAATACTATATTCTAAGTTTGCCTCAAACTATAAACCTAAAGAACAGAAATTTATGCAATTAGTTTTCATGCTCTCGGTAAAGATAAATTGATGGATGATATTGAATACGGCAATAATATGGGATAAAATGTACATTTATCTGCGAGCTGACTAAATGAGAAACAAATGATAGAGAATATGTAAAAAAATCTCTTTTGATTTTTAGATTCTAAATTCTTCCTTTTTATCTCCCACTCTTTCTGTGAGGCAAAGCATCACCACACTACATTACACTTCGACACAAGAGAAGAGGACCGGACGCTTTCTATCTTCAGGATAGGAGTTGGCGGTCTTCTTTAAGAGAACTTCAATCTAATACTCATTACAGATCAATTCATGTTTCCACTCTATTTTCATTACGAATATGTATCACGTCAAAATCTGTTGCTCAAACCGAATCACGCCAACATTATGAAAGTTCCTCGATCGTGTAAAATAATAGTAGTACCAAAGACGACACCTTCTATCAAAAACGGAAAATTGGTCAGCAAGAATTCACACTGACAAAACTAAAAATATGTCGTCTGCTGGATTAGCAAGATGACTATGGTTCTAGACAAGTACAGTTGTTTTAGTGATACATATACTTGATAATGATATCATTACCAGTCATACCATCTTGATACAACTTGTTCTATTTGTGCAAAAGCAAAAATGTGAAAAGTCATACTATTCACTTTCCACAAGAGGAACAAGCTTTTGCATACAAATCACTTAACTAATAAAAAATATCACATTGTGTCTCTTATATCACTCTAAACTCACTTGATCAACTCAGTCGAGCCACCAATTTTTGAAGTGAATCTCAAACACAACCTACAAATAAACCACGAATAGAATACTTAGTAGATGAAAAGCAATTTATCATGACTAACCTTTGAAAGGAATCGACATATCCAAATGACAAATAAACAAAAGGAAAGGGATATATATTGGTCATAATTATGAAAATAAGTGCGGATAAAATTAATGAATATGTCATAGCACTGAATGTGACAAATAGAAGATTGATCTTCACAATTATCAACATGTACCATTTACCAAAATCAACTTAGAAACATAATGAGGCACTCAGAAGATCCATGATTTCTAAGAACATCTAAAATTCCTCCTTCCCCTGACCTTACAAACAAATCTTCAAAATTCTCGCTGAAAAGCTTATTATTTTCTCATTTGAAGTATAACTTACATATTAAGGTAAAAATTATCAATAGACAAACCAAGCACTATCATAAATATTTTTTATACATAATATAACATAAAAACAAAAAATTAAAAATTAATAAGTTAGTAAAAAATTCTTCTTAATGTTCAACACTCTCCGTGAACCCTCACTTGGCTCGATTAGGAAGTTTTTAATTTCTATCAACTTATCATTCTCCACTTAACTGTCGGTAACTACTCTATATATTTTTACTGGTAAGTTATCCTTTTTTTTTGTGATTCGGACTGCGAATTAAAATTATTTTACGTGCCAAAGAAAATAACGGAAAAGTAAAGTATGTTAATATTTGTTCTTTCAGTTACATCTGAAATGAATTACACAAATTTTATTTCAATATTTGTTCTTTCAGTTACATCTGAAATGAATTAAACAAATTTTATTATAAAATAGTTGCTCGAAATTAAGAGGTTAATTCTATTCATGTACATTTGCTTGAGGCAGCAGGTTCTTTTCTAGTAAGATAGTAGTAAAGAATTTTAAGCATATGCAATATGAATGCGAACACGACATAATAGAATCCTTCTTTAAAGGCATTCCTGATGTAGCTCGTGCTGTGACCGGGCAACTATATGTAGTTTAAAAAAAATCATATCATGAGTATTTTATAAGCTCACAACCTTCTACATAGTCTCTTCATGTTGCCTTAATCAACAAGAGTTAAGGAATGTTAATACATTAAAGGTGCAAGCTGAAAATACCCTTTATTATTAATTATTTTCGATTAAACTATAAAATAGTTCAAAAACTAATTAATTATCAATTTATCACCTATATGATCTTAAAATCATATACTCCACATCGATTACAATAACCACTTAAGCACATTATATATGCAACTCCTGATAATATTTTAATAATAGAAATGCCAAAATAAAGGAAGTAAAATTAAAAAGTTGTGATTTCGGATCAATGGATCAACTTCAAACCTCATTCAAGAGGAGGTTAGGAAGAAGAATTAAAAGAGAAACAACAGAAAAGACAAAATTTGGTGTGGGGAAGAACAGGACTATAAGAACATAGGTGAGAAATCAATGCGCAAAGCAGTCGGGCAATATAAATAAAAATCTAAAAGGGAATTATATATTAAAATTTTCAATCAGCGATCATCAAAATTTTCACCGGTTTTACACCTCAAAAGAAACCAAAGTTTCAAAAGAACTACACCTCAATATTAGTAGAGAATCAACCTTTATCTTACTAATATAATAAATAAAGAATTATATATTAAAAATTTCAATCAACGATCATCAAAATCTTCATCGGTTTTACACCTCAAAAGAAATCAAAGTTTCAAAAGAACTACATCTCAATATTAGTAGACAATCGACCTTTATCTTACTAATATAATAAATAAATAAAAGAAATAAAAACTTCAAAAAACAACAAGTGAAGGGTTATACCTTAATATTTTAATTCAGCACTTTGAAAGCTCCAAAAGTGCTCCATCCCGCAAGAACGAAGTTGAGCGTTTTCTTTGATCGTCACAAGTATTTAGAAAGCAGTAGCACACAACTTTATCATTATTGTGAAACACAGTTGCATTCGAAGTCTGATTCCTTCTTAATTCATTAAACCACCAATGTCAAGAGCACAAATTGTCATCGATTTCACCACATTTAGTCAAACTTCGATCTTCTATTTATTTGCTTAATAAGAAAAGTTAGTCCAAAATGCTTGAACAAGTCCCTTTGCATCAGTCTAAGTATAAAGAATGGAATGAACTGAAAAGAATTAAATTACAAGTAAACATAAAAAATTGGTAGATACCTCACCAATTCACCTTTGTTTTCAACTATGGATAAGAAGATGTTAACCATTAAGATACCACAGTGAAATAATTAAAAAACAAATAGAAGAAAAGATGAAAGACGATTGGACAAAGTAAAGGTGAGAGAAAGTTGGAGGACTTAGCTCCGGAGGATTCTAGATGAAGAATGTTGGAAAGGTTACGTGTCTTGAGCAATAAAAGTTCAATTTAGGTCAGCTGAAATTACAAATATACCCTTGATCAACCAACCGTGGTGTCCGGACTAACTTGCGCGCACCTCGACTAATTCCACGGGATACATGCCACCTTCCACAAGCAACAAGTACCAGTACCAGGTAACTCTATCCACACGCTTTGATAGATAGGAAGAAATCACCTAGTATTTGCCTCCGCTGGGATTTGAACCTGAGACCTCAAGGTTCTCACCCACTTCATTGACCACTAAGCCACACCCTTGGGTGCGACCAACTTCTCTTTTCTATATAATAGAATTTGAGGGTGTGTTTGGTATTAAGAAAAATATTTTCCTCCTTAGCTCATTTTCCTCCAATTGGAGGAAAATATTTTTTCTACTAAGAGAAAAGAAAATATTTTCTAAAACTCTTTTTCAACCTTTCCCACCCTACCTCACCTCATCCCACCCACCGAGGCCCCACTACCCAAACCACCCACTCCCACTACCCATCCATCCCAACCCCCCACGCCCTAAACCACCCACTCCCACTACCCACTGTCACACCCCTTTTCTACCCCCAAAAAGATATTATGTAGATTAAAGAGTTTTTCCAATTAAAGTGACAAAATTGAGTGGGGATTATATTATTTACAGAGTCGCCACTTGGAATTGATTTTGTTTGGTGTTCCAAGTCACCTTTTATTTGA
>AWOL01S0279386.1:0-13333 GCA_000715115.1 Nicotiana otophora
CATCTCCAGAGAATTTCTCTAGGAACCTTGTCGTACGCTTTCTCTAGGTCAATAAACACCATACATACACTCGCGAGTCCATACATACAAAATTTTTCAAAATTCGACATCGTTTGGTCCCTCATATCCTTAAATTAAACTCTCCAAAATCCCAAGCCCTAACCCCTTATTCTCACTAATTACACGATTAAACAACGGGAAATCACCATACATACGAGTATTAAGGCACAAGCAACTTACCTCACTGATAGCCCTTGAATCACCCTTCAATAATCACTCCAAAAGCTCCAAAAACCGACTCGAAAATGGTGGAAATGAACCGAATTCGTGAAGGGTTCTATTTATGGTTTCTGCCCAGGCTTTTCGCCCCTGCGGACAATGTCTCGCTTCTGCGCCACCGCACCTGCGGTCCAAATAACCGAACCTGCGCAAGTCACTTAAACGCCCAGACTCCGCACCTGCGCTCCATTTTCGCATCTGCAACCACGTAGGTGCGGAAACTACCTTGCACCTGCAGCCACTGTCTGACTTCCTCACTTCCGCTTCTGCTTCACCTATCCGCATCTACGGACTCGCAGATGTGACCTATCCTACGCACCTGTGGACCCAGCCTACCTCGACATTGTCCGCACCTGCGACCTCCTGTGCGATTCCGCACCCTTACAGGTGCGGGAACTTCATCGCACCTGCGCCTTCTGCCCAGATCCTCCAACCTCACATCTACGACATCCCGCTCGCTTCTGCGGGCTCGCACCTGCGATGTGACATCTGCAGGTGCGATTATGACAGCTGCGTTCCAGCTTCAGCAATCCTCCAATATCCAAACTTGTTCCGCTAATCACCCGAAATCACCCCGAGGCCCTCGGGACCTCAACCAAAAATACCAACAAGTCATATATCAACATACAAACTTAGTCGAACCTTTGAATCACTCAAAACAACATCAAATCACCAAATTACCTTCGGATTCAAGCCTAAGAACTTCTAAACTTCCAAATTCGACATCCGATGCCGAAACTAACCAGACCACGTCTGAATAAACTCAAATTTTGCACACACGTCAAAAATGACACTACGAACCTACTCCAACTTCCGGAATTCCATTCCNCCTAAGAACTTCTAAACTTCCAAATTCGACATCCGATGCCGAAATCAACCAAACCATGTCCGAATGACCTCAAATTTTGCACACACGTCACAAATGACACTACAAACCTACTCCAACTTACAGAATTCCATTCCGACCCCGATATCAAATTTTCCACTGCCGACCAAAAATCGCCAAATTTTCAATTTCGCCCATTCAAGACTAATTCTACCACGGACCTCCAAATCACATTCCAGACGCACTCCTAAGTCCAAAATTACAACGGAGCTAATGGAACCATCAAAATTCAAATTCGAGATTGTTTACACATAGGTCAACATCCGGTTGACTTTTCTAATTTAAAGTTTTAAATAAGAGACTAAGTGTCTCATTCCATTTCGAAACCACTTCGGACCCGAACCAACCAACTCGGTATAACACAATACAGCTAAATAACACATAAAGAAGCAAAAATGGGCGAAACAGGGTTATTACTCCCGAAACGACCGGCCGGGTCGTTACACACGTTCATAACAACAAATCAAAATATTATTTTTAATATAAAGCTATGAATACGAGATGGAAGATGGAAGAATCAATGAAATCCGTGCTCCATTTGTGTTCTTCAGACCTCACCTTCAAAATATGTCCAACCCTTCACTAAACACGTTTAGGACGTATTTATAGGCTAGGATCAAAGTCTCCAACTCCAAAACTGAGTAGGAACTAAATAATTCGCGAACTGGGGCAATTGGCCACCTAACCTCGCGAGGCTAGGACTAGAGCACGCTTGGGATCTCACGAGGCCAGGCTGGGCACGGGCTCCTCCTCGCTAGGAGACAAGCGATGACTGGTGCTTGCCTTTCTCCAATTCTTGCCTTTTCGCGCTCTTTTCGTGTGTCTTAAACATTCCTTCATGCAACCTTTATTATTTTTCACATTCCAATGATCCTACACATAAAAGCAACTTAATTAAGCTCAAATGTCGCACAATATATTATTAGACACCAAAATGTAAGGTTAAGTAATGCACCAAAAATTTAGAATTATAGCCAAACATCAGTTAACATCTCAATTATAGGCCATCATGCCAAATGAAGATGTCATACGCCTAAACATGATCTCTAGCATGAATAAATAAGTTCACGCAGTCATAAAAATCAAATAAAGCATGAATCAAGAAGGACACACAACCAAACAAGGCATAAAGAAGCCTAAAGTCTATCCAAGTGTGAATAAAACATGACACCTGCATATATGCTCGTCATCTCGCATATACGTTACCCTCAACAAATTTATAAATTAGCAAGCAAGGTCATACCCTAAGGTGGTTTCCTCAAACCAAGATTAGACAAGATACTTCTCATATTTTGGAACAAGCTTTAGCCTCCAATCCCGCCTTTACCTCTATCTGTGACCTCCAAAACTGCATCGAATCTAACCAAATAATACTTAACAAGATCAAATAAAGTCATAAAAAGCAATTCCAAGCATTAAAGCTTCAATCTTTAATCAATTTTCAAAAGGTCAACAAATTCAACCCGTGACCATATGGTCAAAACTCGAGTCTAGGGAAAGATCTCGTTGACCCTTAACCCCACGATCCAATTTTATGATTAATTTCCAAATTCGCGTCCATATCGGTCATCAAAATCTCAAATTACACCTCTTAAGTTGTAGACAAAAATTCCAAAATTCATTCTTAAATTTCATGTTTTAGGTGTAGAAATTCATGAGAAAATCAAGATATATGATCAAATCTAAGTAAAAGTTACTTACCCTCAAGATTGTAGTAAGATCCCTTTTTAAAATCTCATCCTCTCGTTCTCCAAAACTCAAAAATGGTGAAAATGAGCTAAACCTCGACTTAAATCAATCTGTCAGGCATTCTCGCAGGTGCGGACACTTAGCCGCATGTGTGACCTTGCAGGTGCGAGTCCTCGCATTGTAGGTGCACACCGGCCTGCCCTAGCCCACCTTCAAAAATGCGTACACCCCTTCCATAGGTTCGACTTCCGTATTTGCAGCCTCATCCTCGCAGGTGCGACTACACTAGAAGATCAGAAATTTCAACTAGCACAGAAATGATCCAAAACCACCTCTAAACTTACCCGAGCTCCCTGTGACCCCATCTAATCATCCTAACAAGTCCGTATACCCTATACAAACTTATCCAAAGGCCCAAAACTTTAATAACAATATCAAAACTACGAATAACACATCAAACATAAAATCTTCAAGCTTTCTTAAGCTCGAAACTTCAAGTTTCGACGAGAAGCATCGAAAAAACCTCGGGTCACATGAGACACGAACCAAATATGCATAGAAGCCCAAAGTAATTGTACGAACCTATTGGAACCTTCAAATCACCAATCCATGGTCGTTTACTTATAATATTGACTTTGGTCAACTCTTCCAACATTAAGCCTCGACTTAGGAACTAAGTGTTCTAAATTACTCGCGAACCTCTTGGAAACCAAACCACCCATCCCCACAAGTCATAAATTATCAAACTAACCTATCAGAAACATTAAATAGGGGAATGGGGTTCTAGAACTCAAAACAACCAGTCGAGTCATTATATTATCCACCTCATAAATAACGTTCGTCCTCAAATAGGTTTAGAAACATACCTAAACTGCTAAAAAGGTGTGGATATTTGCTTCGCATATCTCACTTGGTCTCCCAAGTGGCCTCCTCGATCGATTGTCCTTTCCAAAGCACCTTCATCAAAATGATCTCATTTTATCTCAACTTCCGAACTTGCCTTTCCAAAATAGCTATCGACTCTTCTTCATTGATGAAATTCTCATCTAGATGCACTATGGTGAAGTCCAAAACATGCAAGTTATCTTCATTAAACCTCCAAAGAATAGAAATGTGAAATATCGGATATACCCCTGATAGACTAGGAGGCAAAGCAAGCCAATAAGCAACCTCACCAACTCTTTCCAACACCTCAAATGGTCCAATAAACCTCATACTCAACTTTTCCTTCTTCCCAAACCTCATAATGCCTTTCGTGGGTGAAACTTTTAGAAGTACTTTCACACCCTCCGTAAATTCTACATCACGAACCATCTGCATAACACTTCTGCTTAGTCTGAGCTGTCTGAAGTCGTTCCTGGATCAATTTAACCTTCTCCAAAGAACCACATATAAAATATGTACCCAACAACCTAGCCTCACCAAGATCAAACAAACCAACTGGAGAATGACACCGCCCACAATAAAAAGCCTCATATGGAGCCATCTGAATGCTGGACTAATAACTATTATTGGAAGAAAACTCTGCCAAAGGTAAGAACTGATCCCAATTGCCTCCAAAGTCAATCGTACAAGATCGTAACGTCTTCCAGAATCTGAAAATTCTGCACGGACTGACCATCCATCTATAGGTGAAATGTTGTGCCAAGCTCCACATGTGTACCCAACTTCCATTGAACAACTCTCCAAAAGAGAGTGGTGAACTAAGTGCCACGGTCTGAAATGATAGAAACAAGCACACCATGCAAACAAACTGTCTTCCCGATGTAGAATAGGACTACCTCTTTGAAGTATAAGTAGTCAACACCAGTATGAAGTGTGCAGACTTGGTCAAACCTACCACGAATGTCTTTAAGGTACATGGCAAATCTACCACAAAGTCCATAGTGATATACTCCCACTTCTACTTCGATAACTATCTTCTGAGTCAAACCACCTAGTGTCTGATGTTCACACTTAACTTGCTATCAATTCAAACACCGTGAAATATGACCAACAATGTCCTTCTTCATCTTCCGCCACAAATAACACTACTTCAAATCACACTACATCTTCGTAGCTCCTGGATGAATAAAATACCACAAACAGTGAGCCTCCTAAAGTATCAACTCTCTCAAACTATCAGCACTTGGAACACAAAGCTGACCTTGAAGCCATATAATACCATCATCTCCAATAACATCCTTCTTAGCACCAATTTGAACCGCATCATTAAGCACTAACAAATAAGGACCATCATACTGGCGAGCCTTAATGCGCTCAAACAAGGATGGCTACACAACAACACAAGCAAGAACTTTACTAGGCTAAGAAATATCCAACATTGGCCAAGGATTGAACATCCATGGAGAAAGGCCTCTCCTCAGCTGGAATGAATGCCAAACTACCCATACTCTCCGTGTCACGACTCAAATCTCAATGTAGGTCTTGATGGTGCCCAACGTCGCCGTTAGGAAAGCCAACGGTGAACTACCAACTTAATTATTCATTATATTATTTTTGAAATCTTGAATCTTATTAGATAGAGATATCAATGCATTAAAAAATCATAGATATGTACAATTTAATTACAATATAAAGTAATAGTGTGTCAATGTAAAGCAAACCATAAATAAATTCAAGAACACCCCAAAACCCGGTGTCACAAGTGCATGGGCATCTACTAGGAAGTAAAATAACAATACAACATCTGTCTGGAATACAAGATAGACAGAATAAAGTAAATAATAATGATGGAAACTCTGTGTGCTGCGAATCGTAGCATGGAATGTAGCTCACCATAAATTCCCCTCAGCAGCTGCGCCTACACGCCCAAATGACCACCAAATGAACCTGTCAGATCCTGCACATTTAGTGCAGAAGTGCAACATGAGTACGCAAATCAACGTGTACCTTGTAAGTATCTAGCCTAACTCCAAAGAGGTTGTGACGAGGGGTCGACATTGACACTTGCTAGTGATCCAGTAAATCAAATATAACAAAGTAGACAAGTATGAAAAATGGTAAGTAAACAATGAGTACAGATATAGGCAAATAATATGGTCTACAACTGAACAATGAACACAAAAGTCCTCAATTATCGGATACCTCCTCAAATGAAATACGTAATGGTCAATACCAAATCAACGGTCACATCTCAAGTCAGGAAACTCATGAGTACGCAGACTCCTTGTCAAGTATTTCACACGATTATGCTGAGGCCAGCGGCCCAATCCCATAAGAGTGTTTCATAGAACTGTCGAGGCAAACGACCCGACCCCATAAGAGTGTGATACATAATTCTGTCAAGGCGAACGACCCGATCCCATAAGAATATGATACGTGATACTGCCGAGGTGAACGGCCCGATCCCATAAGAGTGTGTAGCTTTTACGGGTCTATGACCCCACTCACGAATATACGTGTGAGTTATGGAATTCGAGAGAAACTTTCCGATGAATACGCATAATACCGGAGAAATCTGAAAGAGAAGTACAATTCTTACGACTAATCAAGTAGCTCGTCAAATATCTAAAATAGCGAGTCCAGTCTTAGGTCATAATGCGAATTAAAGTAATTAAACAGGCAAGAATAACTCAATCAGTACAATCAAAGCATGACGTTAATCTAAGTCTACCCGGACATAATCAGGAACTCTAGCATACGAACGGACACTCGTCACCTCATACGTGCGTAGCTCCCACAACATAAATCATGTAATAAGTATAACACCTACGAGGTAAATTCCCCCTCACAAGGTTAGATAGGAGACTTACCTCGCTTTGAAGTTCCATAACCCGCTCCAACGCCTCTCTAACACCCCAAACCGATGCCCATCGATCCGAAACTACTCGAACAACGTGCAAACAAAGAAAAAAAATACTCCAATACTCATAATTCAACAATTCATAACAACTCCCAACTCCGCTCGAAAAGTCAACAAAATCAACCCTCAGGACCACGTACCCGGATTTCAAAGGTTTTTGTAAATAAACATTACCCATAACACCATAAACCCAAATATATAATTATTCCTAATTTCATGTCCAATTTTGTGGTCAAAATCCAAAAATACCATTTTTAAGTTTTCTTCCAAAAATTCCACAATTTCTATCAAATTCCATGTTAAAATTCATATATAATCCATGTATTTAACCTGAAACAAGTAGGAATAACTTACATTATAATATATGGCAAAACTGATCTTCAAGAATCACCCCAAATTGCCTCACATGAGCTCCAAGAACTTAGAAGTGAAGAAATGAGCTCAAAATTCCGAAATTAGATGTTTAATATTGTAACACCCCGAAGATTTTTGAAGTACTCAAGTGTAAAGCCCCGTAAAATTTCGCAAATGAATTCAAGGTTTCGTGGTGCCGGAGTAGGTATACGTGTTTGAGGATTTTAGAAATGCACTAGAAATTAAATTTGTTTTTTGGGCAGAAGAAATGCACTACTGCGGCCCACTATGCGGCTGCAGAATCACTATGCGGATCGCATAATGGCCACAGAGTGAGACAGTCTTTTGGGCCATTTTTTATGTCATTTTCGTGATCCATTATGCGACCGCAAAACCATTTCACGGGCCGCACTCAGATCGCATATCCAACTTTGAGATTTTTCAGAGGGAGGTTCTGCGGCGCATTATACTACCGTAGAGCAGGTCTGCGGGCCACATAATGATCATAAACCGAGTCAGATTTGCCCATTTATGGAGGGCAATTATGCAGCCTATTATGCGGACCGCATAAGCATTATGCGGTCGCATATGCGACCGCATACCCTATTTCGGAGCTTCATTTTTGGGTTTTTATAACCCGACCCTACTTCGTTAAATAGACGATTTGTACCATTTTGAGCCAAAAATCTGATGTTTTAGAGAGAAGTGAGAGTGTTTTAGAGAGAGATAGGAAACCCTAGGCTAATTATTCATCAAGTCTTGCTCAAATCTTGGAAGGTTAACAAGAAAAACTCACTAAATCTTTATCCTAGAGGTAAGTTTCTACACCCTAGCCCTTAATTTCGAAATTTATCTAAGAATGGGTAATTAGCAAGACAGTTCTTGGGTATGGGAGTTGTTATCTTGCATGCATGTGTTATCAAAGAATGTGGGAAGGTTGTGAGCTAAAAATGGTAGAAAATGGTTTGGGGAATGATGGAATATTTCACAAAAGGGACTTAAGAACTTTAATGCACACCTAGTATTTGATAAAATGCTCAAATGAGCTAGAACCGTGATCATCCTCCTAATTTTGATTCAATTTGTTACATTTTCAAAATAGATTGAAATTGCTAAGATTTTCGAAATATTTTGGAGTGTAAGGAAGCTCAATTAAGGTATGTTGGCTAAAACTTCTCTCTTAGAATCAAATTTCATAATGTTTCCATGAGTTTCAAGGTATGGGTTGCGTACTAGAATGTTATGGCTTTGAATCGTATTTCAAATGAAAGCTAGTATGCCAAATTGTGTGAGAAAATCTCAATATTCGTAAGACACTTAATTTCTCATATGTGTACCTAAAGTCTTGATTTGAAATGTCTTATTGTTGATAATCTATGAAGATGGTTGGAAATAAAATAATTGAATTGGGGGTATATTGTGTGGACAACGTGCCAAGAATTTAAGTTATGATTGTGGCTACTAGTGCAAATGATTTGAGAGGATGCGATAAAGAATATGAAATGAGCCTCGACTCAATTGTTTAAAAATGATTTCGAAAATGGAATTGCCTAAAAGCTTTTGTACTCAATTCATGCCCATAAGTGGCTGCTTTAACTAATGCTTTGCTTTACAAATATATCTAGTGTGATTCGAGCTCTTACATACTCAGGTGTTGAAATTGTATATTGTCATTTCTGGGAAAGAGTATTGCAAGAATAAATGGTGTATTGATTGCTTATGATTTGATGTGTGCTTGCATTGGTGGTCGGTATGCCCCATTATTTGGGAAGAAACCTTTTGTGTTTAAAGTTTCAATTACTAATAAATTTGATGTATATGGTTGCTGAAATATTTTATATGTTTATATTTGATGGTGATCTTCGAAATTGAAATAGGTGAAAGTGTGAAATATGAAATACCCACCGTGCCAGGAATAAAGAATCATGTGAATGGCCAAATGAGCCAAGGAAATATTGTTGTTGTAATTGACTGGAAATACAAATAAGAATTTATACAATGTGAAAAATATTAAGGTGAGTATAATTTTATTTATCCTAACTTTGTGTGCAAATCNGGTGTTGAAATTGTATATTGTCATTTCTGGGAAAGAGTATTGCAAGAATAAATGGTGTATTGATTGCTTATGATTTGATGTGTGCTTGCATTGGTGGTCGGTATGCCCCATTATTTGGGAAGAATCCTTTTTGTGTTTAAGGTTTCCATTACTAATAAATTTGAGGTATATGATTGCTGAAATATTCTACGTGTTGATATTTAATGGTGATCTTTGAAATTGAAAGAGGTGAAGGTGTGGAATATGAAATACGGCCATGTGCCAAGAATAAAGAATCTTGTGAATGACCAAATGAGCCAAGAAAGTATTGTTGTTGTGAGTGACTGGAAATATTAATAAGAATTTATACAATGGGAACAATGTTGAGGTGAGTACAATTGTATTTATGTTACCTTTGTGTGCAAATCAAATAAAAAAAGTTTTTGGGAGCATCATTAGCAAAACCAAGGAAGGGTGGGTCATAAGGCCCACACCTGAAACTACACGTGCCAGTGTAGGGGTGGATTGTGTTTATTCCCCTTATTTGGGATGAAATTGAAATATTGGAGAAAATTGTGATATTATTCCGTATAATTGGGATGAAACTGGTAACAATTAAGGATTGGAAAAGTCAACCCACGCGGCATATGTGAGAAGGCGGCCTAGCTGCTCGGGTGGAGATCGGACGTCATGTTGCGCACATGGTGGTACTACTCTTGGTAAGAACTTTCTTTCACATCACTCGTCAAATCACATTGTTCGTGGGGAGATGGCCTAGCCGATCGGGCGTGATCGGACTCCGTGCTAACAAAGACGATGGCATATCAGTGCTAATGATCTCCCAACCAACATTGTATATGAAGTTCGTATTTTGAAAATTATTACGTTTTAACTGGACATTTGGATATTGTTGATTGTGACTTGCTGTTTCTATGTGTTGTCTTTTCTTATATGGTCATTCTATTTTGAAAGAGGACTTTTAGCTTTACATACTAGTACTATTCGATAGTACTAAAGTTCCTTTTTGCCGGGGGCACTGCATCTTTAATGGATGCAGGTGGATCCACAACATGAGGCATTGATCTGTGATAGCGGTACACTTTCTTCAGCTGACTTGGTGAGCCCTCTTCATTTCGGGGTCATGCATGTTTTGTTTTCCACGCACTGTATTTTGAGGTATAGCTGGGGCCTTGTTGCCGGCATTTCCCTATTACTCTTCTATTGTACTTAGATGCTCCGTAAACAGGTTGTGGGCTGTGGTTGATGTTGGGAATTGAACTAGAAATGTTGGTATTTGGAAATCATATTTTTTTTCATTAAATCGATAAACTCGTAATATTTCGGAAATTATGAATGAAGCTACTAATGGGAATGAAAATGAAGTTGTTAATAAAATCTTTTCAGTGTTTGATTAATGGAGTACATCTCCTCTTTATTCATAGATGAGTTTGGGTAGAAGGTAATCTAACAGGCTTGCTTGGTCGGGTTCTCTCGGTTGAGCGCCGATCGCGCTCCCCGATTTTGGGGCATGATAAATACACCTGCCAGGCCTCCTTCTTCGCGATCGCGATCATTAGCCATGCGATCATGCTTAACAAAAGTTCCAGCATCATTTCTTTCATCGCGATCGTGGCCAAATCCCTCGATCGCGATGCACAAATTATGTTTTGTTCTTCACAAACACCCTTCAGTATAATTATCATAACTTTTTGTACAAAATTCTAAATGAAAAACGGTTTGACTTTATGAAAACTAGATTCAAAGGGCTATAACTTTTATTTTTAGAGCATCCCCAAATTCAGTAAAGATTGCAAGATGTAAGCTCCCGAATGCAGACTACATAGAGCAGAAAATCCTTCTATGCAATCACGACCTTCCATCCGCGACCGCGATTCACAAAGGCCTGGAAAACACTTTGCTTTTCGCGATCGCAACCAGACCTCCGCGATCGCGAAGAACACCCCTGGCATCAAATAATAGCAGTTCAAAATGGTCTAAAAGTGGTCCGAAACCACCTCAAAACTCACCCGAGGTCCGAAGAACCCCGTCCAATCATTCTAACAAGTTTATATATCCTATGTAAACTTTTTCAAAGGCTCGGAACATATATTACAACATCAAAACCAAGAATTAAAGATCAAATACAATTTCTTAATCTCTCTTAACTTTTAAACCTTCATCCTTCGTCGAACGCGTCCGAGTCACACTTAAGCATTTTGAAATGACGCCAAACATTACGTACAAGTCACAAATCACAATACGAACCTATTCCAAGACTCGAAATCCCAGACGGACATCAATAACACCAAAGTCTACTTCAACTCAAACTTAGGAAATTCTAAAACCTTCAAAATGCCAACATTCCATAATAAGTACCGAAATGCTCCCAGACCATACGATACTTAACCCGAACATACGCCCAAGTTCAAAATCATCATACGAACCTATTGGAACCTTCAAATCTCGATTCCTAGGTTGTTTACTCAAAAGTCAAACCTTGGTCAACTCTTTCAACTTAAAGTTTCCGGATTGAGAATTTTTCTTCCAAACCAACTCCGAACTTCCCGAAAATCGAAACCGACCACACATACAAGTCATAATACATGAAGTGAAGCTACTCAAGGCCTCAAACCGCAAAATGATGTGCTAGAGGTCAAAATAATCGGCTGGGTCGTTGCATTCTCCCCCACTTAAACATACGTGCATCCTCGAACAAGCCAAGAACCGTTCTGGAGTTGCCCAAAAGCATTGTTTAACACATCGTGCACCTACCCATGCCACCACAACCCCTATGGGCACATTAGCTCGAGCCAGACTGAAGATCCTTCTTTCCACCTTAGCCCATCAGCCTTAGAACCAAATTCCAACACTCGGAATTCTCTACGAGACCTGATTCTAGCATACGAACACCGTATCAATATCAACCTGTTGTACCAAATATGATCATGCACACACGCTGAAACCACACAATGCACTGCATAATTCATATGCTCATAATAATATCCTGCAACCGTAGAAGATGCAAACCTACTAACATGATGCCCGTAGTATACCTAATAACACATAGAAGCCTTGTTCCAACCCTCGCAATACTGTGACGATGAAAGAGACGTGTAGAATCTCATAACCACCCGTCAAATCAAACAAACCATGGAATTTCTCCACTCAACGAGAGTCCTTGCCTCCTTCTTAACTGAATAGTGACGTTTTCCCTCTAATATACCTTATATAAATCTGATTGCACTAACTCCAAGTACAACCACCTCGTCTCACCCAGTACAAGCTGCTTGACCAATAAGCCACATCAAAAACCACCCATAATCTTTTACGACGACATCAATGCACCAATACACTACAACTCAAACATGACTTATAAGGAAGAATGAACTCTTGCAATGAACTACCAAGCCCGCGTAACAAATAAAATGGCAAAATAGATGCTATGAGCCTATCTTACAGATGAGAAATGAGGCACACAAAATAGGTATAAGGAACTGTACTCAACATCTCACTGTTGCGGCGTGCAACCCGATCCATACATGATACCCGTGGCGACGTGCCACCCGATCCACACATAACCATAAATTGGGAAATACCCATCAAGCCATAATGCTCAAACTCATGAAATGCCCGAATATCGACCACGAGCATGCCAAGTGCATAAATACAACCTTGGGGAGATGGGTAGCGCCATGCACAACAAAAATCGTGCTCAACTAAGGTGCAATAAACGACAAGCTACACAGGACCACAACACATGTCTGAATAATCAAGTCGTCTCACAACCCACGTGGAATAAAAGAGTAGCACTTGAAATAGACGACGCCAGGAATACCACCCACTACGCCCGAAGACCCGTCCATAAGCGATGCTATGCCGAAAAAGCATATCTGATCTGGTATATACATTCACATTAGGCCTACCAACGGACCTCAAACCGATTCCGATCATTTCCAAATGGGTCTATAACCTCCCAAAGATCCACAATGACCATATCCATGACACATATGATCAACCGTCAAATTAAGAATAACTTTCATAGTCCGCAACTAGAGAAATAGAGCGCCTCTCAGACATAAACTCTCCCATCAACGACAATACTAGAATCTCCATACCTAATTTCAATCTCTACTACATAAATGGCTGACACATCACCCTTATACAATCATCCCGCGGGAGTCACTCCATGACCTCCTGCACCAGGTAGCAAGGTCTGCACATCCATACCACCAACCATACAAATTCTGTAATGTAAATCAAGAATCCGCAAATCAATACACCACAC
>AWOL01S0279436.1:0-12111 GCA_000715115.1 Nicotiana otophora
GATCATCCGCTTCACGATGTGCCCGGGTCTATCATTTCTGATCGAGATACGCAGCTTACCTAGCACTTTTGGAGGGCAGTTTAGCATGAGTTAGGTACGTGGGTTGAGTTGAGCAAAGCATTTCATCCTCAGACGGATGGGCAGTCCGAGCGTACTATTCAGATCTTGGAGGATACGCTCCGCGCTTGTGTTATACACTTCGGAAGATCGTGGGATCAGTTCTTTCCCCTTGCAAAGTTCGCCTACAATAACAGCTATCAGTCGAGCATTCAGATGGCTCCCTATGAGGCATTATATGGTAGACGGTGTAGGTCTCCATTTGGGTGGTTTGAGTCGGGGGAGGCTCGGTTGTTGGGTACTGATTTAGTACAGGAGGCCTTGGACAAGGTCAAGATTATACAGGATCGAATTCGTAGAGCTCAGTCCAAGCAAAAGAGTTATGTCGTCCGCAGAGTTCGTGATGTGGTATTCATGGTCAGGGAGAGAGTATTGCTTCGGGTATCGCCTATGAAGGGTCATGAGGTTTGGGAAGAAGGCAAAGTTGAGCCCTAGGTATATAAGGCTATTTGAGATTCTCGAGAGAGTGGGGGAGGTGGCTTATAGATTTGCGTTGCCTCCAGTGTTATCATCAGTCCATCTAGTATTTCATGTGTCCATGCTCCGAAAGTATCATGGTGACCCATCCTGTTAGATTTCAGCTCTGTCCAATTGGACAAGGATTTGACTTATGAGGAGGAGCCGATAGCTATTCTAGACTTGCAGGTTCGACAGCTGAGGTCGAAGAGGTATCCTTCAGTTCGAGTGCAGTGGAGAGGTCAGCCCGTTAAGGCAGCTACTTGGGAGTCTGAGTCAGACATGTGGAGTAGATATCCCCACTTGTTTGCCAGTTCAGGTACTTTTCTATGTTCGTTCGAGGACGAACGTTTGTTTTAGAGGTGGAGATTGTGATGACCCAAGGGGTCATCTTGTGTTATAGGACTTTATTCCATGCTTGTTAGCCTTAAAAATCTTATAATTATCCTTTTCGATTTGCATGCGCAGTCCCGGCGTAATTTCGGAAAGCCTTTATGTGGAAAATAGAAGAAATAATAAGTTTTGAAATTTTAAAGTGATTTTAGTTGACTTTGGTCAACGTTTTGAGTAAACGGACCCGGACCGTTGTTCCGATGGTCACGGTGGGTTCGTAATAAAATATGGGATTTGGGCGTATGCCCGGAATCGAATTCCGAGATCCATAGCCCGAGAATGAATTTTTGACTAAAATTGAATTTCAAAAATATCTATGGTTTTAAAGTATGTGCTTAATGCTTGATTTTGATGGTATCGGGTCCTGTATTTTAGTTCTGGTGCCCGGTACAGGTTTGTTATAATATCTAAACCATGTCTGTGAAATTTGGTGAGAAACGGAGTTTATAAGACGTGATTCGGACCCTCGGTTGAGAAAATAGTAACTTTTAAGTGTTCTTGAGAATTTCATTGATTTTGATGCTACATCCGTAGTTTAGGTGTTATTTTGGCGATTTGATTGCACGAGCAAGTCCGTATGATATGTTTAGACGTGTGTACGTATTTGGTTTGGAACCCCGAGGGCTCAAGTGAGTTTCGGATAGGCTACGGGATGTTTCGGACTTAGAATTTCAGTTGTTTTGTTGTTGCTGGTACACAGGTATTTTTTATCGTGAATCAACCCTAGCGATCGCGAAGTGTAAACTAGGTTGGAAGGTAATTTCTTCTTCGCGAACGCGAAGTATTGGTTGAGAATGCGAAGCATTGGGGGTGGTACCCTTCGGGAACACGATAGGTTAAGGGACCTGGGGGAGGGGGTCATGTTCTTATACGTGAACGCGAAGGCTTGGGGGGAGCTGCCTTACGCGAACGCGTAGAAAGAATCGCGAACGCGAGGGCTTTAGGCCACTGTGCATTGCGATCGCGACAGTCCTCTCGCGAATGCGATGAAGGCCTGCCCAGTGTTTTAAAAATAGACTTCAAAATGGGATTTGTTCAAAATTTCATATTCTCTTCCATAGAACTTGACCTAGGGAGATTTGTGTAGAAGGATTTCGACGCCCAATCATAGGTTTGCACTTNAAAATCTTATAATTATCCTTTTCGATTTGCATGCGCAGTCCCGGCGTAATTTCGGAAAGCCTTTATGTGGAAAATAGAAGAAATAATAAGTTTTGAAATTTTAAAGTGATTTTAGTTGACTTTGGTCAACGTTTTGAGTAAACGGACCCGGACCGTTGTTCCGATGGTCACGGTGGGTTCGTAATAAAATATGGGATTTGGGCGTATGCCCGGAATCGAATTCCGAGATCCATAGCCCGAGAATGAATTTTTGACTAAAATTGAATTTCAAAAATATCTATGGTTTTAAAGTATGTGCTTAATGCTTGATTTTGATGGTATCGGGTCCTGTATTTTAGTTCTGGTGCCCGGTACAGGTTTGTTATAATATCTAAACCATGTCTGTGAAATTTGGTGAGAAACGGAGTTTATAAGACGTGATTCGGACCCTCGGTTGAGAAAATAGTAACTTTTAAGTGTTCTTGAGAATTTCATTGATTTTGATGCTACATCCGTAGTTTAGGTGTTATTTTGGCGATTTGATTGCACGAGAAATTCCGTATGATATTTTTAGACGTGTGTACGTATTTGGTTTGGAACCCCGAGGGCTCAAGTGAGTTTCAGATAGGCTACGGGATGTTTCGGACTTAGAATTTCAGTTGTTTTGTTGTTGCTGGTACACAGGTATTTTTTATCGTGAATCAACCCTAGCGATCGCGAAGTGTAAACTAGGTTGGAAGGTAATTTCTTCTTCGCGAACGCGAAGTATTGGTTGAGAATGCGAAGCATTGGGGGTGGTACCCTTCGGGAACACGATAGGTTAAGGGACCTGGGGGAGGGGGTCATGTTCTTATACGTGAACGCGAAGGCTTGGGGGGAGCTGCCTTACGCGAACGCGTAGAAAGAATCGCGAACGCGAGGGCTTTAGGCCACTGTGCATTGCGATCGCGACAGTCCTCTCGCGAATGCGATGAAGGCCTGCCCAGTGTTTTAAAAATAGACTTCAAAATGGGATTTGTTCAAAATTTCATATTCTCTTCCATAGAACTTGACCTAGGGAGATTTGTGTAGAAGGATTTCGACGCCCAATCATAGGTTTGCACTTTCTAATTTGTTTTCTTCTATTTCCATCATCATTTATTGAATTCCTAGTCTTTAATCTTGTTCTTTAAGGGTAGAAATTAGGGATTTGGGGGGAATTGGGAATTTTACAAATTTGGGGATTTAGACCTTGATTTGAGGTCGGATTTCGGAACTAATTACATACTCAGGGGTGAATGGTTAACGGATTTTGGTCCGAACCTCGAGTTTGGACCAAGCGGGACCGGGGTCGGTTTTTGACTTTTTTTGGGAAAATTTGGGAAATCTGTAGTTATTCATTAAAGTTGATTCCTTTAGCGATAATTGATAGTATTAAGCTATTTGTGACTAGATACGAGTGGGTTGGAGGTGAATTCTAAAGGAAAAGCGGTACTTGAGCAGTGAGTGGCCTGCGAATCGAGGTAAGGGTCGTGTCTAACGTATTTATTTGCTACGTGTTTGGTTGTTAAATACGATGAATAGGTGAGGAGACGAGCATCTATGCATTGCTGTTGAGTCATAGCATGCGAGTGAAATCCTATTCTTTGTAAATTTTGTAGCCTTTAATCCTACTATCCATGCTTAGCGTTGTTATTGGAAATGTTGAGTGACTTATGTCTGGTTTCATCGAGATTTGGTAAATTTTGAATATTGGTTCAAGCTTGAGGTTTACATTATGATATTACACATTGGTAAAATACTGGCTTTTTTGTGAAACTTCTATTTATCCGTTGTTATTGATTCTGTAATTTGTGAGGAGGAGTGTAAAGCACGAAGGGTGATGTCGTGCATGCATTATTTATATTGTGAGGAAGAGTGTAAATCATGAAGGGTGATGTCGTGCCATGATATGCGAGTGTTAATACACGAAGGGTGATGTCGTGCCATGATTTATGAGTGATGAAGCACGAAGGGTGATGCCGTGCACAATATGAGAGGTTTAATGCACGAAGGGTGATGCCGTGCCATTCTATTTATTATTTGGTGAGGTTGAGAGTAAAAGCACGAAGGGTGATGCCGTGCAGTTTTATTTATTATTTGGTGAGATTGAAAGTAAAAGCACGAAGGTTGATGTCGTGTAGTTTTCCTTACTGTTTTAATTGCTTAATTTGTTTACGGATTACTATTTAATTTTGTCTTTTTGTTATTATCACTCCTTATATTGAAATCCCCCATTGTATGTCCCCTTCCCAGTATTTTCTGCTTTATTTCTTTATTTACTGTTATTTCCATTAGCATGATTATACTGTTCAGGTTTTATATGGGTGTCTTGTCCTAGCCTCGTCGCTACTTCGCCGAGATTAGGCTCGACACTTACCAGTACATGGGGTCGGTTGTACTGATGCTGCACTCTGCACTTTTTATGCAGATCCAGGTGTCGGTCCGAGCTGATCCTGAGTTGGTAGCTGACATTTGCACAGGAGACCCAAGGTAGATCTGCCGACGTCCGCATATTCCTAGAGTCCCCTCATATATATTCATCTGTTGTTTTTATTAGTTCATAAACAGTTGTACCTCTTTCTTTTAGACAAATACTTGTAGTTAATCGTAGTAGTCCGTGAGTTGTGACACCAGATCATGGTTAGTTATACCTATCAGTATTAATTCGCAGCATCATTATATAAATTTCGCTTCTTATTTTATTTCCATGTGTTGGGTTGTAGTGATTCTCTGTATATATTGTAAGATTTTCATGTTGCAAACCTCTAATGTTGGCTTGCCTAGCAAGAGAAAGTATTAGGCGCCATCACGGTCCGATGGTGGGAATTCGGGTCGTGACAGATCCACCCACCAAATTGAATATCTATGAGTCTAGTTTCAACATATTAAACCGTTCATCTATACGACGTCAGAGTAGAGAGATATTTGTGTTTGCGTGAGACTGTGCAAGCAGCTCTCTATGGGACCCACTTAGGCGGTTGAGATATATTAACATATATGAGACACTTTAGGCCTGTTTTAACTCATTTGTTTTTACTCTATTCAGACCAAGACACCTAAAAACTTTCTCTCTTGATCCAAAACCCAAACAAAGGGAAAACGACACAAATCAAGTGTCGGGAATCCCGTGGCACTAGTGAGTTTCTTGTTCTTCTTATTATTGCTGATTTCTATGTGGTTCCAGCTCGTGTGGGAGGTTGTTTTAAGTGGATTAAGTTTTGTAAAATACTCTCTCAAGTTCTTAATATCAACCCTAGGTTATTTCAAGTCTTCAAAAGTGATTCTAGTGTCGAAAAACCCGAATTGATTACTAGTTTCGCTTCTTTGTTCTTGTGGCTGCATTGGAAGGATATTGTGTGGTGAAGTAAGGTCAAATTGGAGTTGTTCTATCTGTTTAAAGGTAAGGAACCTCTTACTCTAAATGCATCTAAGTTTATCCAAGTTGCAGCTAAGTCGTTGAAGCTGGAACTTGTGAGATATCTATCGAAAGGCTTGTTAGTTATGTTGTTGATTGGTGGACTGTTTTGGGAGGCTTAATATGATTATTACTGATGTTGTTTGGGATGTTTGGTGATTGTTTTAACTTGTGGGAAGTCATATAAATAGGGAAAGTGTTGTTTGTTTCATCGTAAGATAGGTTGCAGTTGATATATACTAGTTACGACACTTAAACGATAAAGTTTATATCATTTCTCTTATTGTAGACTAAGGAGCCGTGAGATTTGCATAGCTTGAGGTTGGACAGTATATACAAGGTATATGAGGCTATCTCTTCTTTCTTTTGCACGACTCCGATAGTACATAGTGTAACGAACGAGCTTCTAAGGATACTCCACTCTTAGAAGCTAACAATATTTATATTGTTTCTCTTCTTATGAAACGATTGATGTTGATATTGCTTTTCTTATTCTTATATTATCATTGTTGTTGGAATTTCTCGATTCATATAAGATTCATGTTGAAGATTTAGTCCTAATAACATGTAGGGGGTTACCGACCTTACGTCACTCTGAAAGGTTCAGAATATAATTCCCATGAGTCCAACATGTATTTTATATAATATATATATATATATCTTACTCTACCGAGTCACGTTATTGTAATATCCCGGCCGGTCGTTTTGAGCGTATTAGTCCCGATTCCCTATTTACTGCATTCCCCGTATGTGTTTCTGCTTATATGACTTGACGTGAGGTCTTATTTTGGGTTCAGAGTGTTTTGGGACACTTAGTCCCTAAAACGGAAGCTTAAGTCTTAGGATTTTTACCGTAGTCAAAACTGTGTGAAGACGACTCCGGAATGGAGTTTTATCGGTTCCGTTAGCTGCGTTGGGTGATTTTGGACTTAGGAGCATGTCCGGACTGTGAATTTGAGGTCTGTATCTAAGTTAGGCTTGAAATGGCGAAAGTCGAGTTTTTGGAAAGTTTGACCAGGGGGTTGACTTTTTGATATCGGGGTCAGATTCCGTTTCCAAAAGTTAGAGTAGATCCGTAATGTAGAATATGACTTGTGTGCAAAATGTGAGGTCAATCGGACGTGGTTTGGTAGGTTTCGGCATCGTTTATGGAATTCAGAAGTTTAGAAGTTCTTAGGCTTGAATCCGGGCGTAATTTGGTGTTTTGATGTTGACTTGAGTGACCCGAAGGTTAGACTAAGTTCGTAGTGGGTCATATAACTTGTTGGTATGTTTCGTTGAGGTCCCGAGGGCCTCGAGGTGATTCTAAGTGGTTAACGGAAGGTTTGGAGTTGATGAAATGCAGCTGAAGCTGCTGGTTCTGGTGTCTTCTGCACCTGTGGAGTAGGAGCCGTAGGTGGGAGCCCGCAGGAGCGACTGAGGAGCCATAGATGCGGCCATGGAGGACCTGGGAAGGAACCGCAGGTGCGAAGGTGTTCCCGCACCTGCGTGAGTCGCAGATGCGGGCAGGCAGGCACATGTGCATTCGCCGACCGCAGGTGCGATGAATTCCCGTACCTGCGATGGACGCAGATGCAATCCTGGAGCCGCAGGAGCGGATGCTGGGATTTTAAGTGAGTTCCACACCTGCGATGGAAATTCCTTAGGTGCGGCATCGCAAAAGAGACAAAGGGACCACAGATGCAGTTTCACTGGGCAGAAAGTATAAATGGAGGACTTCGAGCTTTTGGGGTGATTTCTGAAGGAAATTTGAGGGTTATCACTGAGGTAATTTCCTTGAGCCTAATTATCCTTAGCTATGGTGATTTCCTGTTGATTTCTTACCTAATTATCAGGGTTTTGACGTGAAATTAGGGGTTAGGGCTTGAGATTTTGGAGAGTGGATGTTTGGGGATTTGAGAGACCAAATGATCTCGAATTTTGATGAATTTAGTATGGTTAGACTCGTGGGTGAATGGGCTTTTGGGTTTTTTGACTTTTGTTGTATTCCGAGACATGGGCTCGGGGCCTGGGTTTGAGCCAATTTCGGATTTTGGCTATAATTTGGTATTTTTCTTGTGGAATTGATTCCTTTAGCCTATATTGATCGTATTGTATTACTTGTGGCTAGATTCGGGACATTCGGAGACCGAATTGAGGGGCAAGGGCATTCTGGAGTCGGACTTTGCTTGGTTTGAGGTAAGTAACACTTTCAAACTTGGTTCTGAGGGTTCAAAAACCCGAACTATGTGCTATACGATTGGTATTAAGGTGACACACATGCCAAGTGACGGGCATGCGAGTGTGCACCGTGAGAATTGTGGCCTGGTTGATTCCATGGCACTGTATAGTGACTCTATCTTGTTGATATCTATGCTTTCATCTTGTGATAAAGTAATTGAGCTGTCAATCATGTTTAGGCTTTATGTCGGTACTGTTGGGAACCCTAGTGGTCGTTTCTTGCTGTCATCTTACTAATTTCATTGATATTATGTACTCAGTCATGTTCATGCATTTCATATCATATCTCCGTCTCAATTGTTATTTATTGATACATCATATCATTGTTTCATGCTAGTTTTCATGATATTATGAGCCCATGAGTGAGAGTGGAGAGATTGATGACCGAGTGAGGCTGAGATCTTGATTATGAGTGATAGTTATGGGATAGGGATGCACGCTATAGTGGTTATACTGATTTTATGATAGCGCTTGGGTGTAGGAGCCCTTCCGGAGTCTATATCACACCCCCAGTTAGCGCGGTTGATATTATTGAGGGATGGATCTTCCCTGGACATGGATCTTGTCCGAAGTACTTGATACCCGGAGATGAATCTTCTCCACTAGGCTGGATTGGCCTTCCTCGGTATTGGGTGTCTTATAGTCAGTGATGTATATATTCCGGGATGGATCTTTCCTGGGCCGTATCGGCTATATACAGTACCGAGTGGTTGAGCATTTGAGAGTGTGAGCACAAGAGACTGACAATATGGTGCATCACATAAAACATGTGCATTGGCATGTAGAGATAGCAGAATTTTATTCTTTACACTGTTTGGATCTGCCTCATTTTTACTATTTTGAGTTTCCTATTTAATTTGGAAGCATGCCTACGTTTCTGTTCAGTTATTTCTATTTTATCTGTATCGGTTGAGTTCGTCACTACCTTTCAGTCTAAAGTTTGGACTTGTTACTTAATGTGTTGGATGCACTCACGTTGCTCCATGCACCTCGTGTGCAGATCCAGGTATTTTTGGTCACAGCGGTGGTTGCTGATTGCGGCTTCAGAGTTCGGCGACTACCAAGGTAGCTGCACGACGCTTGCAGACCTTGACTCTCCTTCTTTATCACTAGTTGTATTTTTAGTTTATTTCTATCGACACTGTAGTGGACTATATTCTGATTTAAACGCTCATGTACTCTGTGATACCCATGTTTTGGGATGGATTGTATCGTATGTTGGGATATTTTTGTTTTTTTTTTAAAAAAAAGCTTTCCTAAATTATTAACTTGCTTCCTCTTTTATGTTCAAAGATTTTTCTGTGTTGGGATATTGAGTTGTGGCTTGCCTAGTTCCACGATAGGCGCTATCACGACGGGGTAGGTTTTGGGTCGTGATAAGTTGGTATCAGAGTTTAGGTTACATAGGTCTCACGAGTCATGAGCATGTTTAGTAGAGTCTTGCGAATCGGTACAGAGACATCTGTACTTATCTTCAAGAGGCTGCCATTAGGAAACTTCACATTCTTGAATTCTTGCCGTGCGAATCTTTTGATTTTGGTAACCAAATTTCTGTTGTCCTAATTCTCTCACAGATGATGAGGACGCGTACTATGGGGCAGGATGGACAACCACCAGTACCACCAGTCAGGACCGCAAGAGGCCGAGGTCGCGGTAGAGGCAGCGGTGCAGCCCGCACAACAGCTGGGATAGTACATGCATATCCACCAATTGCCCCAGATCAGGACCAGATTCCAGTTATTAATGCGCTAGCTCAGGCACCACCTGTGCCTATTGTGATTCCAGGCTTTCAGGAGGCCATAACTTAGATTTTGACCGCGTTTACCAGTCTTGCTCAGGCGGTCTCTATTCTGGCCACGTCAGCCACTTCTCAGGCCGGGGAAGGTGCTCAGACTCCCGCTGCCCACACACTAGAGCAGGTGGTACAAGGATTCCAGACACCGGGGGCACCACCAGCCCAGCCGGTTGCACCTGCTCAGGACTATGTGGTTCATGCTACGACTGATGATGAGCAACATAGATTGGAGAGGTTTGGGAGACTTCAGCCTCCATCTTTCAGTGGTGCAAAGGGAGAGGATGCACAGGGTTTCTTGGATTAGTGTCAGAAGATACTCTGTACAACAGGCATTCTGGAGACCAGTAGGGTCTCGTTCACTACCTTTCAATTCTCTGGGGCTGCATGCAGTTGGTGGGAGGCTTACGAGAGGCGTAGGCCGGTCGGCGCAGCGCCCCTTACTTGGCAGCAGTTGGAGAAGTTCGTGCCTCAGTCCCGTAGAGAGGAGTTGCGCAGGCAGTTTGAGTAGCTTCATCAGGGTGATATGTCTGTGATGCAGTATGAGATGCGATTCTCGAAGTTGGCCCGTCATGCTATCTGGTTGGTTTCCACAGACAGGGAAAGGATCAGGAGGTTCATAGATGGCCTCACTTTTCAGCTGCGATTGCTTATGACTAGAAAGAGAGCGTCTGGTGCTACATTTGATGAGGTTGTCGATATTGCTCGTTAGATTGAGATGGTTCGCAGTTAGGAGCGGGTCGAGAGGGAGGCCAAAAGGCCTCATGTACAGGAGGATTTAATAGTGCTCCTTCTGGGGGTCAGTTACAACATGGTAGAGGTCGTCCTTTTAGGCATGCTCAGACAGCTCGCCCAGTACACCGAGGTGCATCATCCGGTCATGGGCCCCATGGTTATCAGCTGAGCCAGACATCATTCGGAGATTTGGGTCATATAAAGAGGCATTGTCCCCGACTTTCGGGAGGTCCATCTCAGCAGAGGAGTCAGCCTTCGACGTCGGCACCAGTTACTTCACCACCCGCCCAGCCTGATCGGGGTGGAACTCAGTCAGCTAGGGGTCGCCCTAGAAGGGGAGGCCGATCAGGTGGCGGTCAAGCCCATTTCTATGCACTTCCTTCCAGATTCGATGCCATTGCGTCGGATGCTGTGATTATAGGTATTGTCTTAGATTGCCATAGAGATACCTCTGTATTATTTGACCCTGGTCCCACTTATTCATATGCGTCCTTGTATTTCGCTCATTACCTGAATATGCCACGTGAGTGTCAAGTTTTACCTGTTTATGTGTCTACGCCGGTGGGCAATATTGTCATCGTGGACCGTGTATATCGGTCATGTGTGGTGATTATTGGGAGTCTGAAGACTAGAGTAGATCTCTTATTGCTTAGTATGGACAATTTAGAGGTTATCTTGGGTATGGTGAGTTATCAGATATTTTATTATATGGCTTTGAGCTAAGTGGGGGAGTCTGCTATCTATGATTGGATTGCACGATTTTTGTACGGTATAATTTTTTAGGATGAGATATACTTGTTGGTTGGTTATAACTTGCAGAGGTTAATATCGGGGGTGACTGGAGTAAGACAATTTCTTGAATGCAGGTTATATTGCACTTTATAAAATCATGAGATGATTAAATTGTTATTTTGAAGGATGTAGTACGCATGGAGTGTGAATTTGATCGGTGGTGTTAAGGCAGGGTTACCCCCTTCGAGCGTTGTTGTGCTAATGAGGCACGTGTCCTTCAACCCGTTTGGGCGGTGCAATTTAGAATCCGAAATTTCAGTTAATGGTGCGGGGATTTGTAGTAATTCTATATGATTATGGATTCTACATTTTAGTATAAGAAAAGTAAGAAGAATATTTTTAAATTCGCATACAGTATTTTCAGAGTGAGCATTACAGTTGAGGTATTTATGGAAGTACTTAAGAAAAATACGATGGCTTACGGGCCTTATGGTGGTGTGGTGTTATGTTAGGGTGTCTTAATGTAATGACTCGGCTGGTCGTTTTGAGTATTACAACACCGTTTCCTCATTTACTGCTCTACTTTATAGTTGTTGTGTGAATTGCCAGGGTAATTAGTTCGGGTCCGATGAGGTTTTGGAATGAATTGGAACACTTAGTTTCAAGGTTTAAAGCTTAAGTTAAAATGGTGATCGGATGTGGACTTATGTGTAAATGGCCTCGGATTCGAATTTTGATAATGCCAATAGCTCCGTATGGTGATTTTGAACTTAGAAACGTGGCCGGAAAATTATTTGGAGGTACGTAGTGGAATTTGACTTGAAATGCCGAAAGTTAATTTTTTAAAAAGTTTGACCGGGGGGTTGACTTTTGATATCGGGGTTGGAATCCGATTCTGGAAATTGGAATAGGTCCGTAGTGTGAAATGTGACTTGTATGCAAAATTTAAAGTCATTCCGGATTGATTTGATGTGTTTCCCACAAGATATAAAATATAAAGTTTCAAAGTTCAATGAATTCGAATTGAGGCGTGATTCGTCATTTCGATGTTGTTATGTGTGTTTTGAGGCCTCGAGTAGGTTCGTGTTATGTTATGGAACGTGTTGGTTTATTTGGTTGAGGTCCCGAG
>AWOL01S0279550.1:0-11786 GCA_000715115.1 Nicotiana otophora
AAATCTTTCTGCCCCAAACATTTTTTCTCTTTTGTTTTTCCGTTTTTATTATTCATCTTAATTGTTTCTGTTATTTTTCTATAAAATTCTTTCGCCAAAAACTGTTATCACTTTCTTGCAATTTTCTAAGAAATTTTAGATTTTATTATTTAAAGTAAAATATGTTCGTTCGAAACATCTGTCACTTTTTTCCTTATAATTATTATTTTTATCTTAGTTTTTTCTATTATTTTTTCTGTAAAATTTTCCATTAAATTTTTAATCACTTTATTTCACTTTTATTATTGTTTTTGTTCTTTCTAGATAAATATCCTAATCCTAAAATTAGTATTGAAATACTTTCTACACAATCATTAATCGATTATAGTTATCGATAGATACGGTGTCACTCTTTTTGATTTTATATTTTATACTTGTAGATGACTTTTTTTTAATCTTTAAAGAAATTAAGACTTTTTAAAAATAAAAAAATTGTCAGTGTTTTTTACTTTTGTTTTTGTTCTTTTTAGTTAAATCGGTGANTAATCATTAATCGATTATAGTTATCAATAGATACGGTGTCACTCTTTTTGATTTTATATTTTATACTTGTAGATGACTTTTTTTTAATCTTTAAAGAAATTAAGACTTTTTAAAAATAAAAAAAAATTGTCAGTGTTTTTTACTTTTTTTTTTGTTTTTTTAGTTAAATCGGTGAATCCCAAAATTTGGTATACTATGCTAATTTTTGTATACTAATTGTATTATACTAAGAATATTAAGAGTACCTGATTCAATAATAATTATGGTATAGCAATATGTAGTATACCAAAAATATTGGGTATACCATTTAACGTACTCTAACAAAGTATACCATGATTTAACACTAATCATGGTATACTAATGTACAATAAATCAAAGAATATTGAGAATACTATAATTTAATACTAATCATGATATACCAATAGGTAGTATACCAAGAATATTTGGTATACTATTTAACATAATCAAATTAAGTATACCATAATTCAACATTAATCATGATATACCAATGTGTAGCATACCAAGAATATTAAAAATATCATTTAACATACTCAAATAATGTAACGACCTGACCGGTGGTTTTAAAATATAGCATGTCGTTCGGAGGTTTGAGACCTTGGGTTGCTTCAATTCATGTATTCTGACTTGTACGTGTGGTCGGAATTTAATTTCGGAAAATTCAGAGTTGATTTAGAAAGACAATTCTAAATTCGGAAGCTTTAAGTTGAAAAAGTTGTCCAAGGTTTGACTTTTGAGTAAACGACCTTGAAATCGGGATTTAAAAATTCTAATAGGTTCGTATGATGATTTTAGACTTGAGCGTATGTTCAGGTTGAGTACTCGGTGATCCGGGGGCATTTCAGCGCTTAATATGGAAAGTTGACATTTTGAAGGTTTTTGAATTTCTTAAGTTTTATTTGAAGCGGACTTTGGTGTTATCGATGTCTGTTTCAGGTTTTGAGCCTTGAAATGGGTTCGTATCGTGATTTGTGACTTGTGCGTAAAGTTTGGCGTCATTCCGGAATATTTAAGTATGAATCAGACGTGTTCGTCGAAGTTTGAATGTTAGGAAGTTTAAAGAAAGGTTTCGATCGCCGATTCATAGTTTTGATATTGTTTGGTGTGATTTGAGGCCTCTAGCATATTCGTGTTATGTTTTGAGGCTGGTTTGCGTAATTTGATGGGGTTCCGAGGGACTCGGGTGTGTTTCGGAGGTGTTTGGATTGTGTCGCGCTCTTATTTGATGTTTCAGCGTCATTTCTTTAGGGGGGGGGGCACTTTATTGAGCAAACGGTCTTTTGATTTGTGATTATATTGAACCATTAGATCCGTATCATAATTACACGAAGGCGATGAAGAAAAATCATCTCAACAGTATTTTAAATCGAGAATATTAGTATTTTGGGCATATCTTGAGTTCTAGAGCTCCATTTGAGGTGATGTTTGCGGCGTTGTTGTAATACCTCGGAAAATTTTAAAGTGTTTCAGTGTAAAGCCCCGTAAAATTTCGCAAATGAATTCAGGTTTCGTGGTGCCGGAGTAGGCTTACGTGTTTGAGGATTGTATATGATCTTCGCGGCAAGCTTGGGAGCCGCGATTCGGACTTTTTGGGTTGAACAGTGTGCTAGAGAGTAAAGAAAACTTTTTGGCAAAAGAATACGTTTTTGCGGCCCGCTATGCGGTCGTAAAATCACTCTGCGGACCGCATAATGGTCACAGAGTGAGACAGGAAAGGGCAGGCTTGGAGACCAATTATGCGGTACATTATGCGACCGCAGAACAGGTCTACGGGCCGCAGACCAGGTCAGTCATGGCCAGTTTTGGGGGCCAAATTATGCGGCCGATATGCGGTCGCATATGCGACCGTAGAACCTGTTCCGGAACTTTATTTTTAGGTTTTTACAACCCGACCCAACTTCGTTAAATACATACAAAGGATCATTTTTTAGCAAAAATTCTGATGTTTTAGAGAGAAGGGAGAGTGTTTTAGAGAGAGAGGAAATTCCAGGCTAATATTCATCAATTCTTGCTCAAATCTTGGAAGATTAACAAGGAAATCTTACAAGTTCTTCATCTAAGAGGTAAGGTTCTATACCTTAGTCTCAATTTCGAATTTGGATAGAAGATGGTTGATTAGGAGTATGATTCTTGGGTATGAGAGTATTATTTATACATGCATGTACCAATTAGATTTGTGGAAAGATTGTTGAGCTTAAATAAGTAAGGATTTGGTTGTGGAGTGAAGAAAATCCTGTAGAAGAACCTTGTGGTTAAATTTTCACACCTAGTATTTGATAAAATGCTCAAATGAGCTGAGACCATGAATATCTTCCTAATTATGGTTCAATTTTGTTATGTCTCAAAATAGATTAGGATTGCTAGAATTTCCGGAACGTTGTAGTAATTTAAGAAAACCTCAAAGCAAGATATGTTGGCTAAACTACTCTCCTAAAATTGAATTCAATGATGTTCTCATAAGTTTCAAGTATGGTTGTCTCAAGTTTTTTATTCTATGTTCCGAGTTGTTCCCAATAAGTTTGATTGCCCCGAATAAGCAAAGTGTCGAGAATTAAGTATTCAAAACATGTTCCGAATGTTCCTAACACATTGTGTTATCCTTTGGGAATGTGTTCAAGAATGATATGTGTATTAAAATGCCATGTCTTTGAGTTGTGTTTCAAATGAGGGTTATGATTCCAAATTGTGTGAGAAAACTCAATATATTTAAGATTCTTAATTACTCATATGTGTACCTAAAGTCTTGATTGGAAATGTCTTACTGTTGATAACCTATAAAGATGGTTGGAAGTGAAATAAGTGAATTGGGATATAAAGTGCTGCCAATGTGCAAGAGTGAAAGTTATACTTGTAGCCAATGGTACCAATGGAATTAAAAGATGTGAAAGAAGTATGAAATGCGATGATTGATATAAGTGAAAGTTAAACTTGTGGCCAATGGTGCCAATGAAATGAAATGATGTGAGAAAGGTTATGAAGTGAGCCTTGATCCAACTATTCTGAATTGACTTCGAAAATAGAATTGCCTAAAAGCTTATAAACTCAAATCATGCTCATATGTGGTCGTTTTAACAGACGTTATGATTTGTGAGTATTTGCAATGTGTTTTGCGTTCTCACATATTCGTGAGTGAAAATTGTGTATTGCTCTTTGTGGGAAAACATATGTCAAGAATAAATGGCGTGTTATTTGTTGATGATTTTAACTTGCGTATCAATTGTCAATTATTTACTCCATTTCTCGAAAAGAAATCTGCTGTGTTTAAATTGTTCATTTTTAATGAACTTAAAGTTGTGATTTCCGGAATATTATATGTATGTTGATATTTCTGATGATGATATATGAGAGGGAAGAAATAAAAGTGTGAAATATCAAATATGGCCACCGTGCCTTGAATAAAGAATCTTGTGAATGGTCAAAAGAGCCAAGGAAATATTGTTGTTGTTATTGGTTAAAAATACTAGTGGAGATTTATACAATATGAAAGATGATGCGGTAAATACATTTGTACCTATATTATTTTTGTGAATTATTCCCCTTATTTGGGATGAGATTGATGTGATAAAATTATTCCTCTTAATTTGGATGAGAGTGATTGATATAAATGGGTTTATGTCTCGAATAAGACAGCCTAGCTGATCGGCTCGTGATCGGATACCATGCCGCATACATGATGGTGATTGTGCTGGAAATTGTAATTGAAATTGAGATTTTGGTTGATGTCTTTAAATAAGACAGCCTAGCCACTCGTGTCGTGATCGGACTCCCTGCAAAAATTATGGTGGTATTGGTATTGATAGTAATTGTGGTTGATGTTTCTAATGAGATGGCCTAGACGGTTGGGTCGTGATCGGACTTCGTGCTAAAATTACGGTGGCATTGGTATTGATAGTAATTATGGTTGATGTTTCTAATGAGACAACCTAGCTGATCGGGTCATGATCAGCTCCATGCTAAAATTACGGTGGTATTGAAATTGATAGTAATTGTGGTTGATGTCTCTAATGGGATAGTCTAGCCAGTCGGGTCGTGATCGGACTCCGTGCTAAAAGTATGGTCGTATTGGTATTGTGAACGGTGATATTATGAACAGTGGTATATCGGTGCTAAAGATATCCCAACCAAAAATAATTTTATCGTCATAATTTGATTATCACTTCACAGTGTTATCTTCAAATTTTGAAAATTATTATGTTTTAACTTGGCATATGAATATCATTGATTGTGACTTGTTGTTTCTATGGATTTTCCTTTCTTACATTGGTATTCTATTTTGAAAGAAGACAGTTAGCTTTACATACTAGTACTATGCCATATGTACTAACATCCCTTTTGCCGGGGGTGCTGCATCTTCAATGGATGTAGGTGATTCATCAGCGGTGCAGCTTTGGTCCTCGTTAGCAGTTACTCCCTATTCAGCAGGTTTTGGTGAGCTCTACTCTATTTCGGGCTCGATGTCACTTGATGTTACACTGTGTGTCTTGAGGTATAGCCGAGGCCTTGTTGCCGGAACTTCCATACTATTCTTTTATCATATTTAGAGGCTCCGTAGACAGGTTGTGGGTGGTGTATGATGTTGGGAACTGAACTAAAATTTGTTGTTATTTGGAAAACATATTTTTCATTATATCTATAAACTTGTAATACTTTGAAAATTATGAACGAAGTTGCCAATGGAATGAATGAAAGTTGTTAATGAAATTTTTTCAGTGTTTGATTAATGGAGTATATCTCCTATTATTTCATGAATGAGTTTGGGTAGAATGAAATCTAACAGGCTTGCTCAGCCGGGTTTACTCGGTTGAGCGTCGGTCGAGCTCCCCGAGTTTGGGGCATGACTGTTGTTATCGTCCAAACACGGGGGTAAATATTGGACATTTATTTTGATGTTTATCCCTGATTATTTCTGTTGGTTATTATTATTATCCGTGTTTGGATTGTAGAAATTGATATTTTGAGCCCCAAAGGTGAGAAATGGTAAATCCTTGATTTGACGGTTGATTCATGGACTAAATTGGATTATTTTCTAGATATAGACCATATGAGTTATGGGTAATATTTATTTTCAATAATTCTCAGAATTCGGGCACGTGGGCCCGAGGGTTGACTTTATTGACTTTCCGTGCGGAGTTGGGAATGGTTATAAATTGATCTATTATGAGTATTAAAGTATATTTTTATTGGTTTACACTTTGTTTGACTAGGCTTGGAGCAAGTGTTAGAGTGGTGTTGGAGCCGGTTATGGAACTTCGGAGCGAGGTAAGTCTCCTCTCTAACCTTGTGAAGGGGAAACTACCCCTAGGTAATGTAATTGTTATATGCTACTATTTATGGGTGCTACATATGCACGAGGTGACGAGAGTCCGTATGTGGCTAAAGCATGTTTATTTTTGGGTAGACTTAGGACTTTACCATCTAATATTTGAATTATTTGAACTCATTCTGCTGGCTTAATTAATTAAAATTATAATTGAACCTAATTTAGAAATTACATATATATTAGGCCGAGCCTTATCACCTTGAGTTGTTGGAAAGTTATTTGATAATCAGTAAAGGCTATACTCACTTTGTGTTCAGATATTGTATCGTAAGCATATGACTCGTAATTCAAAAATTCCTTTCCTTTCTTGTGGAACGGGCCGAACGCCTCGGCATGATCATGTACCACACTCTTATGAGAGAGGGCCATTCTCCTCGACAGTATAATAAATGCATCGATGGTTCATGTCGCTCGACCCTCGGCAGTGTACACATTATGATGGGATCGGGCCGTTCGCCTTGGTAGTATCATATTCCTTCTGAGATCGGGCTGTACGACCTCTACATAATCGTGGGTTATATCGCTAGCAGTCCGAATATTCACGAGATTTTTCCTTTCACTGATGCTTTGCATTTGATATGGTATTTCTTATTCATTTGATATTGACACTAGATATTTTTTGAGCTGTTGAGATAGGATACGAGATTGAGAAGTTTATATCGTTAAAAGAAATTTTGAGAGGTTATGATGGTTACTGTTTCATCTTACTATTACTGTTGTGCTTCATATCTATTTAGGATTTAGCATATTGCTTTATTGGACCTCTAGTAAGTGTCAGCGTCGACCTCTCGTCACTACTTCTCCGAGGTTAGGCTAGATACTTAGTGGGTATGCATTGATTTATGTACTCATGCTACACTTGNTCCCTGATTATTTCTGTTGGTTATTATTATTATCCGTGTTTGGATTGTAGAAATTGTTATTTTGAGCCCCAAAGGTGAGAAATGGTAAATTCTTGATTTGACGGTCGATTCATGGACTAAATTGGATTATTTTCTAGATATAGACCATATGAGTTATGGGTAATATTTATTTTCAATAATTCTCGAAATTCGGGCACATGGGCCCGAGGGTTGACTTTATTGACTTTCCGTGCAGAGTTGGGAATGGTTATAAATTGATCTATTATGAGTATTAAAGTATATTTTTATTGGTTTACACTTTGTTTGACTAGGCTTGGAGCAACGGACATCACTTTGAAGTGTTAGAGTGGTGTTGGAGCCGGTTATGGAACTTCGGAGCGAGGTAAGTCTCTTGTCTAACCTTGTGAAGGGGAAACTACCCCTAGGTAATGTAATTGTTATATGCTACTATTTGTGGGTGCTACATATGCACGAGGTGATGAGAGTCCGTATGTGGCTAAAGCATGTTTATGTTTGGGTAGACTTAGGACTTTACCATCTAATATTTGAATTATTTGAACTCATTCTGCTGGCTTAATTAATTAAAATTATAATTGAACCTGATTTAGAAATTACATATATATTAGGCCGAGCTTTATCACCTTGAGTTGTTGGAAAGTTATTTGATAATCGGTAAAGGCTATACTCACTTTGTGTTCAGATATTGTATCGTAAGCATATGACTCGTAATTCAAAAATTCCTTTCCTTTCTTGTGGAACGGGCCGAACGCCTCGGCATGATCATGTACCACACTCTTATGAGAGAGGGCCATTCTCCTCGATAGTATAATAAATGCATCGATGGTTCATGCCGCTCGACCCTCGGCAGTGTACACATTATGATGGGATCGGGCCATTCGCCTTGGTAGTATCATATTCCTTCTAGGATCGGGCTGTACGACCTCTACATAATCATGGGTTATATCGCTAGCAGTCCGAATATTCACGAGATTTTTCCTTCCACTGATGCCTTGCATTTGATATGGTATTTTTTATTCATTTGATATTGACACTAGATATTTTTCGAGCTATTGAGATAGGATACGAGATTGAGAAGTTTATATCGTTAAAATAAATTTTGAGAGGTTATGATGGTTACTGTTTCATCTTACTATTACTGTTGTGCTTCATATCTATTTAGGATTTAGCATACTGCTTTATTGGACCTCTAGTAAATGTCAGCGTCGACCTCTCGTCATTACTTTTCCGAGGTTAGGCTAGATACTTAGTGGGTATGCATTGATTTATGTACTCATGCTACACTTGCTGTACTTATTTTACATATATATATATATATATGTCTTGTGGTCTTTTGGGCGCAAGGGTGTGACTGTTGCGGGGACTTTACGGTGAGCTGCATTCTATGTTATGATCCGCGGCATATAGAGTCTCCATCAGAGTTATTTATATTCTTCTCTCTAACTTGTATTCCAGACATATGTTGTATTATTATTGTACTCCTTAGTAGATTCTCATGCACTTGTGACACCGGATTTTGGGGGTTCCTACTGGATGTTCATTATTGTAGTTCACATAATTATTATCATTTCACCTTGTAGTTTATATTTTATAGGAAATTAGAAAATAAAATCATGGGTTTTCTACGAGTACCAGATTTTACTCTACTTATTTAATACGATTCATGATTTCGAAAATACTAAAATGAGTAACAAAGTTGATTAATCACCGTTGGCTTGCCTGACTACGGCAATAGGTGCCATCACGACCTACAATGGATTTTGGGTTGTGATAACTTGGTATCAGAGCTCTAGGTTTACTTGGGTCTCATGAGTCATGAGCAAGTCTAGTAGAGTCTTGCGTATTGGTACGAAGACGTTTGTACTTATCTTCGAGAGGATACAAGGCTGTTAGGAGCACTTCCCTTCTTGATTCCTCATCGTGCGATTTGATTCTATTGAAGCTTATGCCTTCATTTCCTTCCTACTCAATCTTATGTAACGTGAAGCACTTGTTATCAATTAGGAATCAAGGAGCTGTAGTGGTACTGTAGACATGGTGCAAGATGTTTCTCTTTGCGTATTCGGACATGCTATTATCGTCGCATTGCGGAAGGGTATTCTGTCATTTTAGCCCAGTATCTGTATTTCCTATGATTTCTAGGCTATGCACAGATTATTATGATCTTCAACTGTTGTTATCGCACACGAAAGGAGGATTTCTTAGTGCATGGTTTAGAGGTTCGACATTTAATTCCAACAGAGGAAAGGAAATTGGACTATGGATGTTCCGGCTTTTGTTGATGGAGTAACGAGACCAGATATTTTTTAGCGTGGTGGAATTCTCATTTGTGATGTGGTTCCGTCGTCCTTGTTTGAACGTATTAAGGTTCTCCGGTGTTATGGTCTTCTTTGATTTGCCTTCGGGGCAGGGTGTTGTGAAATAGTTCCTAAGAAGTTGTTGTCAGAGATGGCAGTATGTAGCGGTTTCAGAATCGAATCAGTGTTTCTAATGCTGATGGCTCGAGAAATATGATCTTCGAGGAGGCTTAGAGTTGCTAGCAATTTATTAGTTCAGGTGCTATAGAGATGGATTTTGATTTGAGACAGCATTTGGGTAGCGAAGGATGAGGAAAGACATGGTGGGAGGTGTCTCGCGGTGGTTGAATTTCTAACAGGTTAAGTATGAAAAGCATAGGTCGAGAAGTTGCTTAAAGGAGATGGTTTAACCGAAGTAGGAGTGGCAGAGCAACATATGAATTCTGTGGTAGGATAGTCACATGCCTTGAGAAAAGTTTAGAGCGATTTGGGAATTATGGTGGAGAGTGACTGGGTCTACAGATTTTATTTGGGATGGTGGCTACTGTACTGAGGACGATTGAATATGGCGGAGAGGAGTTTCTTTTAAATGAAGAGGGGTGTGAAAACTTGATTATCGTTTTTAGGATGAAATGTGACTTCGAGTTTGGAATGTATTGTTGGACTTTTAGTTGATGTCAATGGGGAATGAATAGACTTGTACAACTGGTAGACGAGCATGGGCTCAAGAGGGTTTACTGATTTCGTGGTAGTTGTACCCAATGCAACGTCGTTAGAAGATGTCGAAATGGGATTCCACAGGTGGGTTACCTCCTGTGAGTAGGTTAGCGATTGCATGATGTTTTGGAATGTTCATGAAAAGTTTAACAAGAGACTACAAGAAATTTGGCGGATTGATGGTGCGAGATCATGGTAATTGAGAAAGAGGTATCCCTGTGGGTTCTACATTATGTGATGGTAGCTTAAAGCTAAGTGGAGGAGCCCACCGTCTACGATTGGATCGCGTGGTTGTCTTCTTGTGTGGTTTCTGGTTATCGGTGCATTGGTGGATCATTTATGACTAAGAAAAGAAAATATTAGGGGTAATTCGAGCAAAGAACTTGATCAATGTGTGTTATATTTTACCTTATCGATTCGTGTGCAGGTTTTGGGAGACTCAGAGTTTATGCTTCTTGTGGATGTGATGTACAAGAAAAGGAATTCAGCTGATTGCTTCTTTGAGAAGGTGTTCATGTGCTAGCAGAATGTTGGAGTTTGGTTGTATTCGAGACCAGGTCAGAGTAGGTGACTCTCAACAACGGTCCTAGTGGGCTCAAAAATTTAAGGTGCAACGTCTAAGGATTTTGGGGTCCATTATGTGACTGAAGACCGGGATTTTGTAGCAGAGTTTGAGGAATACTTGGGGAAATTCCTATGTTATTATCGGATATGCAGGGGAGTAATGGGAGAAACTACTTTGGATTCGTAAAAGATCTTTCAAAAAGGGTGTACCAGTTGAAGATGCTATTGTGCGCATAAGGAGGGTATGAGATAGTTCATAGGTATTGAGACGATATGGTCTCGTGATTTGAGTCACTCGGGATGAGTGCTGATCGAGTTCGTTATATTTTTGAATGGAACTATTATTATTTCTAAGGCAAGTCAATAGTAAATTGGAAGAAGTTGGATCGGTTAGTAATGGTTTAGATTAGCGTGATTATGGCAATGATCAGTTCCTTCAGTATATAAGCAATACAGATGATTCGTGGTTGTACATGCGGGCTTGGCAGCCACCGTAATTTGATTGATTTGGAGGTATTTGATTATAATGGCCTGATATGTGTAGATGGATCCCAAAAGAGTTATGGTGATTTAGACCACAACTTGAGGTTTGTATTTTCTACGGTTATGGAATTCGGTTGCATGTTGCTATCATTCCTCTAAAATGTGTTGAGTGAAAGGGGTTATGGATGATGAAGTGTTTATTCTATTATTGGTTCAGGAGTTATGATGAGATTTTGTACTCTCGCGTAGCGGCATAATAGGTGTAGTGAGAGGCATGGGAACTGGAAGTTAAGGATCAAGGTTGCGGCTCGGTGTTGATAAGAATTTCACGAGCTCAAATGAGCAGGGAAAATTTCAGATGTTTAGTGGAAGCTGGCATTATCTTAGTATCGCCTGAGAACGGTGTCCTGAGTGAGAGGCATCATGTATTGATTTGTGAATGTGAGAGTTTATGCTTGAAAGGCACTCTAGGCATTTGGTTGTGGATTGTGGGAGTTGGGTCAGATTAGATGGTTGTTTGTGTGTGTCAAGAATAGGGCTATCATGGATCCTTTGAAGGTTGTTGGCCCAGTATGGTACGATCAAAATCAGCTTGAGGTCTATTGATAGGTCTAATGTTAATGTGTGCTCTACATCAGGTCGGATGTGTTCATTCAGCATAGCATTGCTTATGGAGGAATCTTCGGGTGTTGGATGTTATTCCTGTCGTTATCTATTCTATGTGAAACGACTTGATTATTCACATGTGTGTTGTGATCCCGTGTAGTTTGTTGAGTTATATGAGCAAGATGGCTCTTAAGATGCAGGTCGTTATGGTACCTTAGTCGTTCTTGGAATTTTGTAACGCATGGCGCTATCTGTCTCCTCAGGGTTGTGCTATACACTTGGCGTGCTTGTGGTCGATATTCGGGCATTTCGTGGGTATGTGCATTCTGGCTCAGTAGGTATTTCCTTATAGATAGTTATGTGTGGATCGGGTGGTAC
>AWOL01S0279554.1:5770-18317 GCA_000715115.1 Nicotiana otophora
AAGGCCTCTCTGCTACCGATAAATACGCTAAGCTGCCCAAACTCTGCACCTTATGACTCAAGGCATCGGCCACTACATTGGCCTTCCCGGGATGATAGAGAATGGTGATATCATAATCCTTAAACAACTACAACCATCTCCGCTGCTGCAAATTAAGATCCTTCTGTTTAAATAGATATTGTAGACTCCGGAGATCGATGTAGACCTCACAATGGACACCGTACAAATAATGCCGCCAAATATTCAAGGCATGAACAATAACTGCTAACGCAAGGTCGTGGACCAAATAATTCTTCTCGTGTACCTTTAACTGTCTAGACGCGTAGGCAATCACCCTACTGTCTTGCATCAACACTGCATCAAGACCAATACACGACACATCATAATACACAGTATAAGACCATGAACCTGTAGGTAATACCAATATTGGAGTTGTAGTCAAAGTTGTCTTGAGCTTTTGGAAGCTCTCCTCACCTTCCTCGGTCCATCTGAACGGAGCACCCTTCTGGGTCAATTTGGTCAAAGGTGTAGCAATAGAAGAGAAACCCTCTACAAATCGGCGATAATACCCTGCCAAACCAAGAAAATTCTGGAACTGAGTAGCTGATGATGGTCTGGGCCAATCTGCACTGCTTCAATCTTCTTTGGATCTACCTTGATCCCTTCGCACGAAACTATATGACCCAAAAATCCCATTTAAACAAGCCAGAATTCACACTTTAAAAATTTTGCATATAACTTCTTTTCTCTCAAAGTCTGAAGCACAGTCCTAAGGTGCTACTCATGATCTTCCTGACTCCAGGAATACACTAGAATGTCGTCAATAAACACAATGACGAAAGAATCAACATAGGGATGAAATACACTATTCATTAAGTGCATAAATATTGTTGGGGCGTTGGTTAGCCCAAATGACATTACAAGGAACTCATAATGACCATACTGAGTCCTAAAAGCAGTCTTCGGGATATCGGGTTCCCGAAACTTCAACTGATAATAGCCTGAACGCAAGTCAATTTTAGAGAATAGCCTGGCGCACTGAAACTGATCAAATAGGTCATCAATGTGTGGAAATAGATACATGTTCTTCTCTGTAACCTTGTTCAACTGGCGGTAATCAATACACATCTGCATAGAACCATCCTTCTTCTTCGCAAATAAGAAAGAAGCACCCCAAGGCGATACACTGGGCCAAATGAAGCCCTTATCAAGAAGTTCATGTAACTGCTCTTTTAATTCTTTCAATTTTGCTGGGGCCATACGATATGGTGGAATAGAAATGGGATGAGTGTCTGGTAAAAAATCAATGTCAGAGTGAATATCCCTGTTGGGTGGCATACCCGGAAGATCCGTTGGAAATACATCAGGAAAATCCCTTACTACACAAACTGACTCCACGGTAGGAGTGTCAACACTAATATCTCTCACATAGGCCAGGTACGCATCACACCCCTTCTCAACCATTCGTTGAGCTTTAAGAAATGAAACAACTCTGCTAGGAACTTAATCCAAGGTACCTCTCCACTCTAGTCGCGGTAGACCTAGCATAGCCAACGACACCGTTTTGGCATAATAATCAAGGATAGCGTGATAGGGCGACAACTAGTCCATGCCCAAAATAATATCGAAATCCACCATGCTGAGCAATAATAAATCAGCTCTGGTCTCAAAACCACTGATAACAATTAAACACTACTGATACACGCAGTCCATAATAATAGATTCACCCACGGGTGTAGATACATAAACAGAAGAACTCAAAGAATCACGGGATACGCCCAAATACGGGGCAAAATAAGATGACACATAAGAATAAGTAGAGCTTGGATCAAATAAGACTGATGCATCTTTATGACAGACCGAAATAATACTTGTGATAACAGAATCAGATGCAACAGCCTCTATCCTAGCAGGAAGGGCATAATATATGGCCTGGTCTCCCCTTATAGGGCGACCTCTACATGTCCGACCTCCACTTCTAGTTGGTTGTGCATGTGGAGTAGCAACTAGTGCAGTAATCATGGATGGCCTGAGAAGCTTGAGGGCCCTGTGGAATAGGTGGGACCTGAGAAATCTGTGGAGGTGCACCGCTCCTAAATCTGGGGCAACCCCTCATTATATGACGAGTGTCACCACACTCAAAACAAAGCCATCGGAGGATGTGGCTGCTGGGACTGGCTCGGGCCTGATCGACTAGACTGTCCGTTGAAGGCACCCCGTACATGAGGTACAGAAGACACTGGCGGTGCATAATATGGAACCTGAGGTCTAGGAGTAGCCGGAATACCACCGAAAGCCGGAAGTGCTGAATGAATAGGACGGCTCACATAACCTCTATCATGACAGGCTGCAGCAGGGGCACGATAATTATTATATGTGCTAGAATCTCGGGGTCTCTTAGTTTCCCTGTCTTCTCTCTCCCGAGTCCGCATACTCTCCAATCTCCTAGCAATTGACACCACCTATTGGTATGTGATGTCCATGTCCAGTTCTCGAGCCATACTCATTCTGATACTAGGGTGGAGCCCCTCAATAAATCAACGAACCCGCTCTCGAACAGTAGAAACCAAGGCTGGTGCATGCCTAGCTAAATCATTTAATCAGACCGCATATTCCGACACGATCATAGAACCCTGGCGCAACTGCTCAAACTCTGCGCGCCATTCATCTCTAAGACTTTGAGTAACATACTCCCTTAAGAACATATCCGAAAATTGAGTCCAAGTGAGTGAAGCTGCCTCAGTCGGACTATCTAACTCATATGCCCGCCAGCACTGGTAGGATGCTCCTTTAAGTTGGAATGCCGTGAAAGAAACCCCAATGGATTCCACAATACCCATAGTACGAAGGATACGATGACATTCCTCTAGAAAACCCTGAGAATCCTCTGAAACTAAACCGTTGAATGTGGAAGGGTGGTAATTTTTGTACCTCTCGAGTCTGAGCTGCTCCCCCTCTGAAATTGCTGCCCTAACCTCGGGTCGAACTGGGACAACTGGCTGCACTGGTATAACCTCTGGGGCATGGTCAACCTGGGCCTGTGGCTCTGGGGTACGGGCGGCGGGAGTCTTTGCTCTTCCCTCGGCCTGAGATGTGGCAGGAGCAAATGGAATTAACCCTGCCTGAGCTAGAGTGCCAAACATGCTCAAAACATGGGGAAGAGTCTCCAAAAGTGTAGGAGTGGTAACAGGCGTCTCAGGTGTCTGTTCTCCAAATAGAGCTACTGGTGGTTCCTCTGCAGCAGCTCGTGCGGATGCTCTGGCTGCACCACATGGTCTTCCTCGGCCTCTACCCCGACCCCGGCCTCTTGCGGCTCCAACAGGGGGCACGGGTGTCTGATCATCGGATCCAGTTATGTGTGTCCTCACCATCTGTGAGAGAATAGAAAGACAATGGTTTAAAATTTTGGAGTCAACAAATGCGCACGATAAGGAATCAAAGAAGTGAATATTTTCCTAACAGTTCCATAGACTTCAGAAGATAAGTACAGACGTCTTCGTACCGATCCGCGAGACTCTACTAAACTTGCTTGTGACTCATAACACCTATGAACCTAGAGCTCTAATACCAACTTGTCACGACCCCAAATTTCCCTCCGTAGGATATCGTGATGGCACCTAGTCTCTAAGACTAAGTAAACCTATCAATATGTAGAATAATCAAAATATCAATTAAAAACTTTAAAAAAAATCTCAACCTCTCAGTACATAAAGAATTTCCCAAAACACGGTGAAATACAAGTCACAAGCTCTAAAGAAGTAGTACGAATATCTTCATACATTAGAGTCTAATGTGAATAGGGAAAACAACATAATAAGGATAGAAAGGGACTCCGAGGTCTACGGACGCTGGCAGATATACCTTGAAGTCTCCACGTTCAGCTAACTCACTGATACTTTGTCTGATAAGGAGTATCTGGATCTGCACAAAAAGATATGCAGAAGTGTAGTATGAGTACACCACAGCTGTACCCAGTAAGTGCCAAGCCTAACCTCGGTAGAGTAGTGACGAGGTCAAGCCAGGCCCTACTGGAATAATAAAAGACATGTTTAACAATATAATAAAAATAAATGACAATGGAAATGAATCAAGTAAATGGTATGTCACTATTTAACTACACAGAATAAGGACAAATAATACCTCGCGGAAACAAACAAAATTTTTAACTTTGAGAAAAATCACAATAATAATCAAAGGCAACTGGGCCATAAATAAATATCAACAAGGACACTCCCGAGGTACCGTCTCGTAGTCTAAAATCATAAATAAATTCACAATATCTAATTTTCTTATGTCACCCGGGAGCCTTCACATTAAATTTTAAAAAAGACATTTTTCTCGAAATAGCATCCCTCGTTTTAGCCACTCTTATCACACCGCATGACTTCTAGTAGTTCCCCTAATAGCCACGCGTATCAAGTCACTCTTATCTCACTGCATGCGTTTCAACACCCAGACCTTATACCACCGCACGCGTATCAATATCATAATATATCACAATTTGTACCTCAAGTGCGCAAATATTTTAATTTGCCAAAATAAACAGCATCAATAATATTTTCAACAACAGGGAGCTCACGGCTAAATCACAATGAGTACAACAATCTCACAAAATATTCGGGAATAAATAACTCAGCAAAAATAATATTTCAAATTTTTTTTAATACGTTACCTGCATACCAATTTTAAAATATTAAATACTTCACTTTAATAATATTTAAATTAAAGAAATTCAACATTCAAATAATGCACAGAATAAAAGAAATCAAGTTTCAACTAAACATGTAAAACAATTAGCAGGAAAAGGTTAAGGAGATTTAAAGTATAAAAATTCAGATCAATGATAAAGAATATAACAAAATGAAATAATTTAATTAATATGCAGAAGTAATCTACATAATTTAAAAATATAATCTTCCACATTTAGCTCGTGTACACACTCGTCACCTCGTATACATGACTTTCAACACATTATAATTATCACATCAATACCAATCCTAGGGAGAATTTTCCCCACATAAGGTTAGACAAGTCACTTACCTCGACTTGCTCCAATTTAATCCACTAGTTGGCATTTTTCTTTATTATTCAACTCTGAATGGCTCGAATCTAATCAAAATAATTCGATACAGTCAACAAAAATTATAGGAATCAATTTCATAAGAAAATATTATATTTTTCAATAAAATCCGAAATTAACTCAAAAATTGCTCGTGGGGCCCACGTCTTGGAATCCGACAAAAGTTACGAAATATGAATGCACATTCAACCACGAGTCTAACCATACCAAATTTACTGCCCTCAAATCCTCAAATTTATCCAAGAGAGTTTTCAAACTTTTCCAACTTAATTCATCAATTAAATGATAAAACCAACCATGGATTCGGGTAATCTAACTAAAATTGAGTTAAGAATACTTACCCCGATATTTTCTCTGAAAATCTCCCAAAAACCGCCTCTCCCCAAGCTCCAATTTGTCAAAAATAAAAAATGGGACGAAGTCCCCTGCTTTATAACTTAAAGTTCTGTCTAGGCTGCCCTCGATCCTGGCCCTCGATCCTGGCCTTCGATCATGGCTCTCGATCCTGGACCTCGATCATGGCCTTCGATCCTGACCCTCGATCCTGGCCCTCGACCATGGCTTCGATTTCTGCCCTCGAATTTCCAGCAGAAAAATTGCAGCAGCTATTTAAGTCTAACTTTTGATCTGTTAACCATCCAAAACTCACCCTAGGTCCTCGGGACCTCAACCAAATACACCAACAAGTCCTAAATTATGATACGAACTTATTTGAAACTTCAAATCACATAAAACGGCGCTAAAACCACGATCATACCCCAGTTCAAGCTTAAGGAAGTTAAGAATTTCCAACTTCTACATTCGATGTCGAAACCTACCAAATCAAGTCCGATTGACTTCACATTTTGAACACAAGTCATAAATGACATAGCGTAGCTATGAAAATTTTCGGAACTGGATTCCGACCCCGATATCAAATTGTCAACTCCCCGGTCAAACTTCCAAACTTAATTCCTATTTTAGCCATTTCAAGCCTAATTTAACTACGGGCTTCCAAATAAAATTTCGAACACGCTCCTAAGTCCAAAATTACCATACGGAGCTGTTGGAATCATCCAAATTCTATTCCGGGGTCGTTTACATATAAGTCTATATTCGGTCACTATTTGAACTTAAGCTTTAAACCTTAGAACTAAGTGTTCCAATTCATTCCAAAACCCCATCGGACCTGAACCGACTACCTCGGCAAGTCACATAACAGTTATAAAGCACAGAAGGAGTAGTAAATAGGGAAATAGGGCTACAACTTTTAAAACGACTGACCGGGTCGTTACACCTACTGGACTTAACAACTTGAACAAGTATAAATGTGAACTAGCAGGGGACGATATCAATATAGAGCTAAGTATGATAAAAATAACAAAGCAATGTTTGTAATAGGGAACTAAGAGCAACAAGTAGCAACAGGGAACAAACAAGTAATAATGTTATAGAGTAAGTTGTACACAGTTTAAGTCTGGTGAAACAAAAATCAAGGAAAACAAGTAACAATTCAATAAGAACAACCGCTTTCACACCAAATTTATTTAAGAATTTTCACTAGGTACCAAACCTCAAAATCACAAATCACGGGTCCCGATTCATGAACCCTAATCACTTGACATCTTATGCCCATATTACAATCCATAACCGCACGGATGACTCACACGCCAAGAGAGTGACAATATTTAATATACGCACGGACCACTCACGTGCCAACAATAATAATGACTCATGACCGCACGGACAACTCACGTGCCAATAGAACAACTCTCTCATAAAAGGCAAGTAGACGAGAGTATATGTAAGTCGTCAATAACATCAGGATTCATCATCTTAAACCGATATGAGTGATTAATTACATGTATGCTTGTGCAAGTATTCTATCACAATTCATGCCAACAAGTAAGAGTAGAGATAATGAATGGCACATAAGAAACGATCACCACAAAATGTACAACGTATAAATCACACAAGGTAATCACACAAATATACAAACATCAACAATAACAATGCTCCCAGGCCATCACAAATCATCACAAATTATTCCCCGACATAGCCCACCTTGTCTCGTCACATGCGCAATAATAGAGTAAATGCCCGCATTGTCTCGCCGCACGCGCACAATAATATTCCCACCTTGTCTCACCACATGCGCAAACCCACATATATAGCCCGCCTTGTCACGCTGCATGTGCAAATATCAATAATAACAACAGCACGGATAACTCACGTGCGAACACCCCGACAATCCTCACAACAATACCACGTGTGCCAAAACATAGCAACACAATAAAATGACTTTCACAACATGTGCCCATATTCCATAACATTTTCTCAAAACAGTTTCAATACCACAACCACGCATAGCCCTCAGCTCAATAACACTGAGTACAATAGTAACAACAACAATAACACGAGAATACGACAAGTAAATCAACACAAGAACTTCATGACACAAAGAAACGGAAGAACGAGCTTAAAAAGAAACACATAACAGGAAATAATGGTCTCAACAAGAATAGCTCAACAAGGGAGAAATAATGTGTAACAATGATTCCACAAAAGTACAATTCGATGATAAGAGAGATAGCATGAATCAATGACCCCAAATAAGAATACGTCAAAAATGAAAGGGATAACAAACTTCAATTAAGGCTAAGAAATTATGGAAAAGATAATAGTAATTTCAATTAAGGTTAAGCAATTAGGGAAGAGACACTAATAACTTTAATTAAGGCTAAGTAATTACGGAAGAGACAGTAATAACTTCAATTAGGGTTAATCAAATACGGAAGAGATAATAATAACTTCAATTATGGTTAAGCAATTACAGAAAAGATAGCATGACAATAAAAGAGTCAATAACTTCAGTTAAGGCACATAAGAGTTTAATTGGCAATAAGGGTAGAACATGAATCAACTAAATTCAAATAAGACACGTAAGGGTGAATTTAGTAAATGGGGGATTTAATATAACAAAATAATTTTATATCTAATGAACATAAAAGCCTAAGAGCCCTAAATGGTAAAAGTTCCACAATTAGGCCCGAGTACGTACTCGTCACTTCGCGTACACAACCTTCACATGACACAATTGGCACAAATGACTCAATTCCTAAGGGGTAGTTTCCCCACAAAAATTTAGGCAAGATACTTACCTCAAAGAAGCTAGACCGATACTCTAAAATGACCTTCTCGAGTGAAACAACCTCCGGACGGCTCAAATCTAGCTAAAGTAACTTCAAATCATAAATATAACTCATAGGAAACAATTCTAGATAATAAAGCTTCGATTTTTAATAAAAACTAAAAAGTCAATCTCGTGCCCGTACCTCGAAACCCGACAAAATTCAAAAAATCCGAACATCCATTCGATAACGAGTCCAACCATACCAAAATTATCAATTTCCGATATCAAATCGCCCTTCAAGTCCTCATTTTATATTTTTGAAAGATTTATACAAAAATCCCATTTTCTTCCATTCAGTTCACTAATTTAATGATGAAAATAATTATGGAATCATGAAATATAATTAATTTCGGATAAAGAATACTTACCCCAATCAAACACGTGACTTCAAAAATCGCCAAAATCTTAAGCCTTTAGCTCAAAAGATGAAAAATGGACAAAATCCTCTATTTTGAAAATTATATTCTGCTGCCCAGGTAATATGAATCGCGGTCGCGAAGATTTGTATGAGACTGCGAAAAAGAAAAATAACATCTGCCAATTATGAGCTACGCGAACGCGAGCAAGAAGGTGCGAACGCGGAGAAAAAATATCACTGCCTCACAAAAGGCACTACGCGAACACGGAATAGAGATTGCGAACGTGATGCAGCAGAATTCACACGTTCGCGATCGCGAACTGTCCACTGCGAACGCGAATAAGGAAAATGGGCCACTCACCAAATAGCTTACGCGATCGTGTCTGTATCTTCGTGATCGCATAGAAGGACATCAGACATCATAAATTCACCATTCCAAAACATAAGAAGATGGCCCGTAGCCTATCCGAAGCACACCCGGGGCCCCGTCCAAATATACCAACTAGTTCCATAACATAACGCTGACCTGCTCTAGGCCCCATACTATATCAAACAACGTCAAAACTACGAATTGCACCTTAAATAGAACTTAATGAACTTATAAACTTTCAACTTTTACAAATCGCGTTGAAACCTATCAGAACAACCCCGAATGACATCAAATTTTGCATGCAAGTCCCTAATGATATAACGGATCTAATCTGACTCTCGGAATTGCAATCCGAGCTTGATATCAACTAAGTCAACTCCTGGTCAAACCTATCAACCTTCCAAAACTTCAACTTTCCAATTTTCGCCAAAATGCATCAAATTATCCTACGGACCTCCAAATCCGTACGCACGCCTAAGTTCAAAATTACCATACGAAGCTATTGAAATCATCAAAACTCATTTTGGAGTCGTCTACACAAAAGTCAAATTCCGATCAACTCTTACCGCTTAAGTTTCTAAAACAAGAATCCTTCTTCCAAATTGATCCTCAATCATCCGAAAACTGAACTTGACCACACACGCAAGTCATAACACATAATACGAAGTTGATCGATACCTTAAGCCACCGAACGAGATGCTAATTCTCAAAACGACTGATCGGGTCGTTACATTGAATTTTTGGGGGGCATATTTGAATTTACAAGTGGGATAAGGACACCTCATGAGCAGGTGGATAAAAGTATAAAACTCGCTCTACTTTAATGTGTAGCCATTAGTTAATAACGTCCTTTAGTTGCACATTACTTTAAATGGATGGGAAAATGAGACCAGATGTTATGGTCTTAGGGAAAGAGGGTATATGGTTCTGTCCACCATCAGTTCCATCTTTTATAGCACAAATTAAATCTCCAACACAACCACCAACAAAAATTAAGTTTCTTTGATTTTCATTGGCACTCAAGATTAATAAATAACTAATTAAGTTTGCACAAGCTAATCCGAATATTATAATTATAAAAAAAATGAAGTAGTCAATTTATTAGTAGTGAGTCTGCCTTATCTTTATTCCTCCTTGAATCTAGATTTAAACGATTTTATATTTATTTTTCATACATATATATAATATTAGGCTGTAAAACTTCTGAATTTTGCTGAAGCCCCATACTTATTGTACGATTTGTTAACCCTCCCCTTCCCTCACACGTGCCAAAATAATAAAGGAAAAGAAAATAGAAAGAAACTAGTAAAAGTTAATATCAACCTATGAAGTAGGAACAAAGAAATTCTGCTTTTTCGAAAGTTCGACTAATTACTGGAAGTGTTCCGTATGAATACTGTTTAGTTTAGATATATACAAGAAGTTGATCGTTTTAATCATTTCAAGTACATAAGTACACCTCAAGATCCAAAACCAAAAAGTATGATATTAGCTTTAACATAATTTTACTATATAAAGAAAATACACGCACAAACCTTTCTAATGATATGCCTTTTACGTGTTCGTATGGACAATATCGATCGATCTTTGGACTATGTACGTTCTAAACCTAATCCTAATACAAGCAAAGCTATCTTTTTATGTTATGTCCTTTTAGGGCTAAGGGGGTGGGTGCGTGGGGTCTGTTCGAGGGCAGAACTAGAGTGTAAAAAGCAATTCGACGGAAGCTAGTAGTTTTGGTTCAAATCTCGTTTTTATCTTAAGAGATTTATGAATATATTATAAATTATTAATTTAAAACCGAATAACTTAAAAAGATTAGAATACTAATCTATAAGTTTCCGATCTTTATACCAATGGCAAAGCTTCTTATTGGCAGTTTATTGAATCAAATATTTTGTTGGTCTCATTACTTTCAATTACCATCAGCAAAATGTCCATTCTTCTTTGAAATAAGGACCACCCCACCACTTTTCTTTGTGTGTATAGGATAGGATTAGAAACTAGTTACTTTCATGCTCAACTTGATGAACCTTTTGTTCTAATCCTATTTGGTTTATTTTGATCCACTCTTTTTATTGAATACGGCTAGGTAGAAAAAGATTGCTTTGGAATGAAGGTATCATTTCTTATAAGCTTGTGAAGGTTTATCCAATTAAATCAATCAAAACAGTAAGTGGTATTATGATTGAAAGTATAAGACAGCAACTTATAGATTAAGTGATATGCTTTGGATTTTCTGGTAATATTCTTGATATTTGGAACAAGGTTCTTGATTTTTTTTTCTCTATCTCTTCATTCGATTTGTCATTCCAAGAAAATATCAGGTAGTATATATTTTCAAGTTCCTAACGTTTAGATTGCAAACAGTAATAATTCTTGGTCTTTGTCCGTGGCAACATTTAATATGAAAAAATACTAAGATATTAATTTGACTATGTATTACATATAAGTAATATAAAAACAATACTTGAATAAACATTGAAACGATAATTAAACGGTGTATTGAGATTTAAATTTTAAAACTATTAAAATTATGTAAAATAATATTGCGTACTAATTATATAACTTTAATACACCAAACATGGTATACTCTTGTTTATGTTATTTGATTCTGAATTTTATGATTTGCATTTGCATACATATTGATTTTTTTGTTTCGGAATATTGAGTCTGATTCAGATAGGAGGCAGAAAATAACAATATAGTCTAACATTGAAAGTAGAATTCGATATTTTTCCACAAAGTTGGAGGAGAAATTATTTTCAACCAATTTCATTCTCTATACTTAGAGACTCATAGTCAAATTGGGCATTTTTCCTCTGCTCCATTTCAGCTTCTCTAACGAGGAAAAATGGAAGTTTTCCTTCCCTATTTTCCTACAAGTTGTTATACTATACTCAAGAAGATCGCTCCAATTACCTCCGCAAAGACAAAATACAATTCAAGGAAATTGTATACGGTCAAAACTGGGTTTGCCTTTCGTATGATGGATCGAGACTAGAACATGATAGGACAAGGTTCAAACTCGTATTATATCGAACCATGGTGCGAAAGTTAAATTGCCGAGCTCGTGACCCAAAGATCGATTAAGATAGAGATCGGCCAAGATCGAGACTGGCCAACATCGAGACCGGCCAAGATCGAGACCGAGCAAGATCGAGACCGAGCAAGATAGAGATCGAACGAGACCAAGGAAAGATTACCGAGCCAAATAACGGAAAGCCAAAATATCCGCAAGCGGGTAAGGATCGCGGCAGAAATCTCGGCACGTATCAAGGAGAGACCTATTAATTAGCCTATCATGGATTCCTTATTGTATTTAGAATTGCATCAAGAGTAGGACTCCCCTACTATATAAAGGGGTCTGATCATTTGTAAGGGAGATCACATTTACACAAAAAAAAGTAATATATTGCCTCCTTTTGGCTTTCAATACCTTGTTACTCTGTTCTTATATCATCTGAACATTCGCTTGGTTTGAGGGTGACCGAACTTAAGGGCCAAGGCTATTCGATTCGTTTGGTTTGCATTCATTTATGTCACATTCAATTTCAATATTTATAT
>AWOL01S0279563.1:0-11378 GCA_000715115.1 Nicotiana otophora
TCGTGTACACGAGGTGACAAGTGTGTACACGGGCTAAATGTGAAAGATTATATTTTTAAATTGCGTAGATCGCTGTTGCGCATTTATTAAATTATTTTATCTTGTTATATTCTTCATCAATGATATGAGATATATACTTCAAATTTGTTTGACCTTTTTCTACTAATTGTTTTACCTGTTTAGTTAAAACTTGGTTTCTTTTATTCTGTGCATTATTTGAAGGTTGATTTTTTTTATATTAAATATTATTAATATGAAGTAATTGACATTTTTAAACTTGATATTGAAGCAACGTATTAAAGATTTTGAAATATTATTTTTCTAAATTATTTACTTCTGAATATTTTTGTACTCATTGTGATGGAGCAGTGAGCTCTTTATTGTGGAAGAATATTATTGTTGAATTATTTAGACATGAGCCGTGAGCTCTTTATTGTGGAAAAATATTATTGTTGGATTATTTTGGCATGAGCCGTGAGCTCTTTATTATTGAAAAATATTGTTGTCGATTTATTTTTGGAAAACAATCGAAATATTGGGCACTTGAGGTACAAATTGTGATATTGATACGCATGCGGTGGTATAATGTCTGGGTGTTGAAACGCATGCGGTGAGATAAGGGTGGCTTGATACGCGTGGCTAGTAGGGGAACTACTAGAAGTCATGCGGTGTGATAAAGGTGGCTAAAACGCGTGATGCTATATCGGAAAAAATATTTTTTTTAAAAAATAAATTGTGAAGGCTCCCGCGGTGAGATAAGGAAATGAGATATTGTGAAATTATTTATAATTTGGGATTACGAGGCGGTACCTCGGTAGTGCCCTTGTTGATATTGATNGAAATGAGATATTGTGAAATTATTTATAATTTGGGACTACGAGGCGGTACCTCGGTAGTGCCCTTGTTAATATTGATTTATGGCCATGGCTGCCTTCGATTAATTGTTGTAATTTTCATAAAATTGAAGAAAATTCTGTTTTGATTTCACGAGATATTATTTACAATTATTTGGTGTCATTAAATGTGACATACTATTTGATTCATTTCCAGTGTCATTTTATTTTACTATATTGTTAAATATTTTACCACTCCATTATTATATTCCAGTAGAGCCTCATCTGACATCGTCACTACTCTACCGAGGTTAGGCTTGGCACTTACTGGGTACCGTTGTGGTGTACTCATACTACGCTTCTGCACATCTTTTTGTGCATATCCAGGTATATCTTATCAGACCATGCATCAGTAAACTGGCTGAACGAGAAGACTTCGAGGTATATCTGCCAGCGTCCGCAGACTCCGGAGTCCTCTTCTATCATTTTATGTCGCTCCCTTATATTTTATTTAGACCTTGATATATAGAGACATACAGAATAAATTCTTAGAAACTTGTGACTTATTTCTACCGGGTTTTGGGAGTTGAAATTGTAGTTTATTTAATTCAGATATTTATTATTATTCCGCATTGTTAGGCTTACCTAGTTTTAGAGACTAGGCGCCATCATGACATCCTACGGAGGGAATTTGGGGTCGTGACACATTATATGTAATTCGTGGCTTTTTTTACCAGATTTGCAAAAAATATTGTATTCAAGTTGTATATAAATTGTAGATTTTGACAGAATTTATATATATTTTGTAAAAAGTTTTGGTTACCTTTTGTAAATAGAAAAACTTAGTAGGCGTTTGGACATGAATTTCAATTATTATTTTTTTTCAAATTTGGAATTTCACTAAAATTTGAATTGAAGATGAAGTTGTGTTTGGTTATAATTTTTGTAACATATTTGGATGCCTTTTTTTCAATATATTTTGCAACTGAAAACTAGCAACCTTCCCATTTTTAATTTTTCAAATTTGAAAATGCTTTTTCAAGTGAGATTGGAAAATTTGTAAGATTTTGATAATCAAACATTGTTTTATAAAAAAAATTAAAAAAAATAAAAATTTTCTTATGTCCAAACAGGCTTTAGATAAATCGGGTAAATAAATTTAAATTTTCGTATATATATGAAAAAATTCCTTTTAAATTGAAATATCATTGTCCAAATTTTAATTCACATAAAGAATGACTAGTTTTTAATTATTTAACTAATATTGGTTATTTTTCCATTATACACCCAAAAATTGGCCAACTAGTGCTATTTTTATGGACATTTGGTCAACGGTTGGGTGTTTTACGAAATCCTAGTAACTTCAATTTTATTGACATTCTTTTTCTCTGTATTTTCTTCCTGAAAGAAAAGAAAAAAAGACACATACGATAAGAAATAAAAGGTTACTATAAAATAGTCTTTTAAAAGCATATTACGAGCAAGATTCACACTAATGAAGTTGTGACCGCCAATGTAAAACCGAGTCCTTCAGGATTTAGGCATGGGATTTAGCATAGATGTTAGTTTTATACCTCTTATTTTCTTGGTAAATTTGGCCCGACCTTTCCCTTTTCTTTATACTTCCTCTGTTTTTTTCCTTGGACTTCAGCGAAAACCTTCGGGGACCTTGTACAATTGCAAGATCGTCTCTTTTGTTGCTTAAACCCCATAAACCTGCAAAAACCATTTGCTTACCTCCTCCAAGAAACTTTCAATACTGTTATTCCCAATATTGTAAAAGTGTATATCAATGAAGAACACAGACACTAAGAATCCCACGACTCAGAAAATTTTTGGAACAGTCATAAATGAAGATGATGCCTCCCACTTAGTCGGCGACATAGTTGAAAAGGGTTTTTCAGAACAACCATTAAACGGGCCTACTAGTTGGACTTTTGCCCCTCGCCCCACTGTTCTTCCTTTTCCTGTGCCCCGTCACCGCTCTCACGGTCCAGTAAGCCCCTCCTCTTTGTTAATCTGTAGCTATTCTGCATCCATTTTGATTAACAAGTTTAATTTCAGCTCCCACTTTGGCAAAGATTTGATCTTTTTTGTCATTACAACAACTAAGCCTCAGTCACAAACAAGTTAGGTCGGCTTTATGAACCCTCATTGACCAATGTTTCTCCGTTTAAATTCAGCTGGTCAACATTATACAAAATAAAAATAAAAAGTACTAGAATCTCTACATTTTCTATTGGCATAAAAATCTCTTATAGGGCAAAAAGACACATAGTAAGCTCTAGACCCGAAGTAAATGTACTAACAAGACTAATACTGAGAGATACAAATATGGACTAGCTAAGGAATAGTATTAGACATTGAGCGTTTTACATACTCATCTGCATTAATGGAAGTATGTGCTTTTTTTTGGCTATGAGGAAGTATATGCTTTTGTTTGGCACGTCATAGTATAAAGTAACTGCTTAGTTTTCGAAGTCATGTATAGGAGGAAGAATGAGCTCTTTGGTTATCTCAGTGTATTTAGGAACCTGACTTGTTACTTGAACTAATATGTGCATCTATCCCCATATTTGTATAGCATTGGGCACCAAAGGTTGGAGATGTTTGTGGTAACAATGATCACGATGATGAAGAGAATGAAGAGGAAGAAGAAGATTTCACTGGAATCAACCAGATTGGAAATTTTGCTAAGCCCGTGCAAAGAAAAGAGAAGAAAGGGATGGATTTTTGTAACTGGCGGGAGATAGTGGCTAGTGATAATAGTTCTGTGCCATACAAGAGGGAAGAAAAGGAGCGGAAGGTGAGTTCGACATCAAAAGAGCGAAACGCTGTTGCAGAAGCATCTCAAAACAAAAACAACTCTAATGAACGTCCACCAGATGAAAATGGAAATGGTGCTAGTTTATCTGTAGAAGATGGTACAAAATCTCAGGATGTCATCATGGAGGATGAGCATTTGGTTCAAGAGAAAGAGGAAGACATGGCCATGGATATCGAACAGGGAGGTGTGGAACAAAGTAGCCATTCTGTCTTACCACAGCAGAAATGTGGAAATGGTATCACTGAACAGGATGAAGAAATAATTGAGGATATGCATCCTACCTTACAGGTTAACGCTCAGAAATGTAGCATTTCTGCAAACAAAGCCGATGCTAGCTTTGACTCCGAGGAAGTGGAAGGAAGGCACAATGCTAGTAATCTTGAGAGTCAAATTGATGCTGAGAATCGAGCTCAATTAGCAAGAATGTCAGCTGATGAAATTGCTGAAGCACAGGCTGAATTATTGGCAAAACTAAGTCCAGCAGTTTTGGAGGCACTGAAAAGGAAAGGCCAAGAGAAGTTGAAAAGAGAAAAATCTTATAGATCCGGTTCTCATCTCAGTGGAGAAAAGGGTAGTTTGCTGGATCGGATGAAGAATGAAACCTCACAAGGCACACAGAAAAAAAATGTGGAAGATGATACTCCAAAGTTGAACGCCAGTACCAGTGTATGGGATGAATGGAGCAAACGAGTTGAGAGTGTCCGAGAATTAAGATTTTCTTTTGATGGCAATATTGTGGAGAGTGAACTTGAGGCCCCAAAGAGTGGTAAGCCTAAGTTTGTTTATACCTTCGAAGCTAATACTATTTGGTACTGCATGTTCATTCTTTGTTATTTCCTTCTAGTGTATGTCTGCATGATTCATCTAAGGAAGAAATAAATTTACCTAGCATCATAAGTGAGCACTGGAAATCACGAGTTTAGTGGCAGGCTCCTGTACTTAAGCTGGTCGAAACAGTCAAAGATGAATATGTAGATCAATCTTATGTCTAATATGAGTTACATTTATGTGGTTGGCGCAGTTGCATCAGCTAATCCTATTGAAGAAGTTCCGGTTCATATGTTCATGTGTATTCCTTTTCTAATCCTAGTTTGCAGCAAGGATTAGGGTGGATGACCTCTCTGGTACATTTGAGGAAACACTTTGTGCGCACATGGATCACTTTGTCATATAACCAATAGAAACCAAGATAGGTCATTCCCAAGAGGGGTAGGAGTTCTTCAAGTCTTCATTAAGTGCAGATATGCCCGAACTATCTTCATGGTGGATACCACTTTGTTGTAGTGCTATCTTAGTATTCTTTTAGTAAAAGTCATTTCTTCGTACTACTGGGGAATATCCAACTTTCTTTTCCAGATCAATTCTGTCTGCTTTCAGTGCTCGTCAAATATTTCTTTTGCAGGAAATCTTTTCCAGTTTAACATGTCTCATCGGGGTTGATTTTATGTGGTGACTGAAGATAGACTGTCTATTCTACGTTTTGGATCGGACACACTTTAATTTCTTTAAGTACTGTAGAATTTGATGGTATCTGCATATATTTAGACTTGCCAGGTATCGACTGATGTTTTTGTTCGAGGGAGGACAGTGTTTCTCATGTCAACTGTCAAAGTTAAGAACTGACCTTGTGTATTCATACCCCAACTACACACATGCATCAAGGAAAAAAATTAAAAGAACTGGTGCCTATTTCCAGCCTGGTAGCTAAGAACTGGCCTTGCCTTGTTCGCAAATATTGGACCTATAGGTTTATGTACATAGTGTTTGCCTCGCAGGTGTCTCCGTTGCGCAAGATCTCTCCGAGCGTGACTATCTACGAACTGAAGGTGATCCTGGCGCGGCTGGTTACACCATAAAAGAAGCAGTCGCTCTCACAAGAAGTGCAGTTAGTATATTTAAATTTGAATATTTTGGATGTTTAATATCATTTTTTTGTGTCTGCATGTCCATGTTAGTCTAATTGCATGTTTTAAGTTTTTGAGCTCCTTGGCTACAGGTAGCTGGACAACGAACAATTGCTTTACATCTTATTGCATCTGTGCTTGATAGAGCAATATGCAGAATTCACCAGAATCAGCTGGGGTGTATCTTAAGATCTCAGGACAGAGATGGATTTAATGACTGGGAGGCCATTTGGGCTTTCATACTAGGGCCAGAACCTGAGCTTGCTCTATCATTGAGGTAGATTTAAGTGCTTCCTCTTTGTTTTACTTGGCCGCCTCTTGCTTGTGATGTGCTAAATAATGGCCTCTGTATGAGATAGTGCCATGCTTGTTCATTTCCCTGAATTAGATCTTATGCTTTTTTTCCCAAAATAGTTCTCAAGATGTAATGCCTTTGTTTTTGGTTTGGAGACATCATTGACATTGTTGTTGTTGTTGTCCATGCATAACCAATTATTCATTTTTTTTCTCCATTTGTTGGTAATCTTCTTTGTTTTTAGCATTGCTTTCACTTGTTTCTTTTGAGCCTCCACTTGGAATGGGGAGTAGGAAGGTTGTTGTGGTGGAAGGGCAAGAACAACTTGTTTTTGAAGGAAAAAACATCATGCAAAGTGTTAATCTTTTTCCTAGGTCAAAGGCAAAAACCTTTGGGTTATTCGATTTTGTTAACTTCTCAAAATTATTTGAAAAATGGCTAAAAAAGAATATAGTGGGAAAATAGGTGGAAATTGTGAAAACTATCGAGAACAGGGGGAAAGTTGGTAAAATCTATTAACAGTGTAAAGTTGATTGCAGAACTTGCAAGTAACAGAATTATATCCCACAGTTTCTGTTTTTGGTGTGCCTCCTTGTAGAATCTTAGAACCAAATTAGCCCTTTAAAAATCCTTTTTCTGGATGGGCATTGTTATACATAGGCCCGTCTAAAAATGATTGGGTGGTCGGCAGGTCAGCTGATGGTAAATGCTCTGCCTAGCATTCTGAGAAGTCCATGGTTCATGTTGAGATTCAATGTCGCGGACTCATGGACATATTACTACACAAGAATCTGAGATTTACTCTACTTTACATAGTGAATTTCTTGCATATCCACCCTGAAATAAATAAAGAGTAGAGATTTACTCTGGTCTCCTTACTGCTATGCAATCTGAACTACTCAGCTTAGTAGTTGGCTCAAAACCTTGGGTTCATAGACATAGATACGTCTATACCAGAATGATTTTGGTTTGTGTTCAAGGAAGTAAAGTTGATTGTATTTGCCTTTTTTCCACATTATAGTTGAAGGGTATGAACTAGGAATAGCTGGATGACAGCCCTTCAATCTGAAAATAATGTACTTCAGTAGTTAAATTAGGATTCCTGGAAATAGTGAACTTTGCTATGCGTGGAACAAAATCAATTTTCTTTCAGACAACAAATGTTGTATTCTTTCTTACTCAAAGGAAGTGTTCAATGAAAATGCATTTTTTACTTTTAGGATGTCTCTGGATGACAACCACAGGTCCGTAGTTCTGGCTTGTGCTAGAGCTATTCAGTGTGCTCTTTCCTTTGAGATCAATGAGGATTTTTTTGAAATCGTGGAGGTAAGACTATGAATTTTATTGCCTCTCTCTCTCTCTCTCTCTCTCGAACTATGCATTGGGAGATGGTTTATACTTAACCTCTGTGCTTTTATCAGAGGATACCAACTCTTCAGAGAGATGCACCTACTGCTCCTGTCTTTAGAAGTCGACCAGAGATCGAAGATGGTTTTCTCCATGGTGGTTTCTGGAAATACAATACTAAAACTTCCAATATACTTCCTTTTGCCCGTGATTCTCTGGAAAATGATGAAAGTGAACGCACTATTCAGGATGATGTTGTTGTTGCTGGCCAAGATATAGCTGCAGGACTGATTAGGATGGGGATCCTTCAAAGGGTTCAATATCTCTTGGAGGTATGTCTGTCTGTTGCAAGGAGCCATGCTTCTTTTTTATTCTAGCTTGTGATTGTGGGAACAACTTGTCCAATATATAAATCTGCCTCATAAATGCTGACTGCGCGTTGTGTACCGTATTATGACATATTATCTTTTTTTAAATGCCAGACTGAGCCTTCAGCAGCTTTGGAAGAATGCCTAATTTCCATATTAATTGCGATAGCTAGGCATTCGCCAACATGTGCAGATGCAATTATGAAGTGTCAACGGCTGGTTCAAACGATCATCAACAGATTCACTAGTAAAGAGCAAATGGAGATTAGTATCTCAAAGATCAAGTCAGTTGCACTCCTGAGAGTAAGCATCAAGAATCCATGTTTGGAGCGTTTGTGTCTGAAATAAATCTATCCAAATTTTAAGTTGATTCCAACGTTTAAATATTATTCTTTATTATGTGACAGATTTTGGCTCGATCTGACAAAGAGAACTGCCTAGATTTTGTCAAGACTGGAATATTTCAAAAGATGATATGGCAATTGTATCGATATACCTCTTTTGACCAATGGGTAAAGTCTGGAAACGAGGCTTGTAAACTTTCATCAGCTCTTCTGGTTGAACAGTTACGGTTGTGGAAGGTTTGTGTGCAACATGGGTATTGTGTATCATACTTTGCCGATTTATTTCCTGCCTTGTGCATTTGGTTGAATGTTCCTGCGTTTGGAAAGATGATTGAGAACAGTGTCCTCAGCGAATATGCTGCCATTGCCAAGGAAGCATACCTTGTCCTGGGTGCTTTAACTAGAAGACTGCCGATTTTTTATTCCCACATGCAACAATTGGACAGGGGTACTACAGAAGAAGCAGAAAGCTGGTGTTGGGCCCATGTTGGTCCTATGATTGATTCTGCCCTAGAGTGGATCAGGTTAAAGAAGATACCTCTCCTATCTCGTCTAATTGAGTGGCAAAATGAGGAGAAATTGAATGGCGATATACAGGATTCAGCAGTTACTCCCTTGCTGTGGTTGCTTTCTTCAATTATGGACATGCTTTCTGCAGTGCTTGAAGCTGTAATCCCTGAAGATAATGCAGAGTTGCGCCATGGGAGTCTTCCATGGCTGCCAGATTTTGTCCCTAAGATTGGACTAGAAATTTTAAAAAATGGACTTATGAGTTTTTCAGGCTTAGTACTAGCAAGCCATGATAGTTCTGCTGGCAGCGGTTCATTCCTTGAGTGTTTGTGTTATTTGAGAAAAATAAACGGACGAGAAACGTCAATAGCATCCAGTAGTTGCCTTCATGGATTGTTGCGAGTTGCTTGGTGTGTTGATAAGCTGATCTTACTAGCTAACAATGAGCCTCGGGATCTATTCGCCAAATATCAGAGTTTCACAAGAGAGGAAAAAACTCTTGCTGATGGGATTCTCCACTCCTCTCTGCCTGAGTTAAGAACTTTGATGACAAATTTAGTGGAATCAAATGGTTCCAAATGGCGTCATATGAAATCAATTGAGACATTTGGTAGAGGTGGTCCGGCACCAGGAATTGGTGTAGGCTGGGGTGCCCCTGGTGGGGGTTTTTGGTCCAAACACATTTTATCAGCTCAAGTAGATGCACGATTGTTCATTTACTTGCTTGATGTTTTCCCTATCGTATCTGTGAAAGATCAGTTTACAACTGAAGGCATGAACTCTATAATACAAAAAATAAATTCTGTCATGGGAGCATGTTTATTGCTGGGGCCAATGGATAGTTCTGCAGTAGATAAGCTGCTTGATTTCTTATTTCAAGTTCCCACTCTAAAGTACATCGATTTCAGTATACGCCAATTTCTTACTCTTAAGCAAGGTTATCAGTCTCTCGAGAGGGTGTATGAAGAAGAGGACTATTTACTGTTGAGTGATGTCTTAGCTTCTCACTTCAAGAAGAGATGGTTGTCTGCAAAACAGAAGCGTAAATCTGCTGCTGGAGATGAGCACGTATGCCGAAAGAATCCAAAAAAAGGAAGTATTTTATTGGACACCATTCCCGAGGAAATTTCTGCATCAAACCTTGCCAGCCAAGAGCCTAAATGTTTGGTGGCTGAGTGGGCTCACCAACGGTTGCATCTTCCCTTGCATTGGTTTCTCAGTCCACTCTCACTGCTTTGTTCTACCAGCCATGAGACTCTCGATTTTCTTAAAGTTGCAAAAGGTGGACTCTTCTTTCTCTTAGGGATTGAACTAATGTCCACCTCCCTTCCTGCTGAGTTGCGTACACCAGTTCGAAATGTGCCTATTGTATGGAAATTGCATGCGTTGTCTGCGACTTTACTTTCTGGAATGGACATTTTTGAGGAGGAAAATAGCAGGGATCTCTACAAAGCTCTGCAAGATGTCTATGGACAGCTCCTTGATAGGGAAGAAAAAGTTGATGCAAAGAAACTGAAATTTAAGACGGACATACATGAGAACTACTCCACCTTCATTGACAATCTAGTGGAGCAGTTTGCTGCAGTTTCTTATGGTGACATGATATTTGGTCGTCAAGTTGGAGTGTATCTGCATCACTTTGTTGAAGATCCTGTAAGGCTTGCTGCATGGAATGCACTGTCTAATGCTTGTGCTCTCGAGATTTTGCCTCCTTTGGAGAAGTGCATTGCCGCAACTTGTGGATATCTTGAACCTGTTGAGGTACTGCTTACTTAAACACTATCAGCAAATTCATTGAACACTTGCCAATCACATAACATCAAGTTGTCCTTCAGTGTAGTGAAAGCTATATAAATTCCTTTTCTGTTCTATGGATGTTTGTTAATTACACAACAAATTCCAAGTAATCTAGAGTTTTATGTTGACTATTGAGTAAAACAGGGACTCTGGAAAGGCGCCCATACAGGAAAGTTTGTTTTCTGTTTAAGGATATTAATATAATATTGTTTTGATCCAGAAACAACGAGATTTCCAAAATTAGATGTAAAATACATCTCTTCTCACCATCCTAATGCAAGTTTGATATGTGTTTCTCTTAGATGGATGCTCTGAGTAACTTGCTGATGATTTCGTAGACTCACTTGTGAATGTTTACTTTGACACTGATCTAGATGTGTCATTGTCTATGTGTGCTTACAGTGTTGAGTCCTACATCGGTGGTGGGATGGGGACTTGGTCTCCTTATATGGCCTTGGACAATCCTCACCTCTTGAGCCAGCTTTTGGGGTTGAGTTAACCCCAAGGTCCATTTATAGCTTCATGTTATTTATCCCCACCATGTTGGTTGGAAGTTAGGAGGAAGAAGAAATAGTCCAGAGTTATTCGTGCTCTGCCGTGAAGGGGAATCTTGGTGCAACGGTAAGTTGTCTCCTGTGACCTATCACCTATAGGTCACGGGTTCGAGCCGTGGAATCAGCCGCTTGGGGTGCGGCGCTACCCCGGACCTTGCGTGAATGCGGGATACTTCGTGCACCGAGCTGCCCTCTTTGGGCTCTGCCTCCCTCCTTGAACTTTATATTCTGAAACAAAAAGGAAATGGGAGAAAGAGAGACAGGGAAAAGGAAAGGGAAAGGAAAAATGGTTGTTTGGGAGGGGGGCTCTTTCTGGCCATGTGACAGTCATAAAAATAACTTGTATATTATAGATGGTTAATAACGGGCGCACAAAATTTTTAGTACTTGTGTTAGTTGTTCAGGATGACCTCATATATAAATCCAGATAGTAATTAATCTTGTCCAGTCACAAGATACCGATGCCTAAGAACAAGGCAGGATGGCAACAAAGTGTTACAAGGTAGAAGGGAACAACAACAACAACAACAACCCACTATAATCCCACTAGTGGGGTTTGGGGAGGGTAGTGTGTACGCAGACCTTACCCCTACCCTGGG